>VUQG01003721.1:45598-63816 GCA_015106755.1 Etia nguti
GTTATATTGAAAGGGAAAGACTGCACAGTGACACTTGATTAACTGGAATATTTATCAAGGAAGGGATTACATGTAATGTCATTTTTTTTAATTATAGTGGATCTGTATGTGAAACGTCCTGCAAAACAAACTAAGTGCACTAACTGTGTTAATCAAATGTTTGATGGGTAGTTTTGTGTAGGATAAACAGGCTAGTTTATGGTACTGTTGTGAATTTACAGTAAAGCACTGTGTTAGACTGGTGCACAGTGGCTGTGGTGCGCATGCTCAGTGTTAGGTTGCATCAAGTATGGTACAGTAGATTAATTTATGTTTAAGCTGATGGCTTAGATTAATTCCCTGTATTACACCTTTATACCAGCTGTATACTGTCTAGTATAACGACAATATACAGTATATTGTCAGTGTAGGAAATGGAAGTCAGCCAAGACATTTCATGAGACATCTGCTTACATGATGTTGTGAGTTGTACATCCACAAAGAGCAGCAGGTCAGACGATCATAGCCTTTACACTATGAAAGTATACTGGAGCTCACAATAGAAATTTTTGTGAGCTGTGATTCTTTTCCCCACACTGAGCCATTACAACCGATCTCAGGGTTCTCCCACTTGCCGAATCTCACTTTAACCCCTCATTGCACTTATTTGTCTTCTTAAGTGTGGAGGCAAACTCCCCCTCTACAATGTGGGCAGCAGAAAAGTTATTTTCTGCTGAGAACATTCATTTAGTGTAGAATGTCGATTTGAATAACATTTATATTCTTATGGATTAATATAATTTTATTTTCATATTGATATAGCACAATTTCAGCTAACTTTGCATAAAAATCGGAATGGTAGAATTGTTCTTCAAGGAGCTACATTCTTACCTTGTGTACATTTCAGAGCCTGTACTTTTCCCTTTTACCTAAGTAAAGAAATTGATTCAGTACTTTAACTTTTACTGTATTGTATACTGAGTATTTTTTTTAACACAAGTATCTGTACTTCTACTTAAGTAAAATGTAGTTGTGCCACCTCTCGTAGCTTGCATATGTTGGCATACACCTGTCACTCAATTGCATCACCCCTCGAAATACGTAATGTTAATAAAATGTAAAAGTCTGAGTTAGTATATAAAATTTTATGCCCTGTACAGTTTTCACTTTGGAGAAACACAAGCTATAAAAACTAAAACCTTTTTTGGCACTTCATGTTGGCTTCTTTTTCAGCCACAGAGGTTGTAGCTTTCAAAAAAGTTAGCCATATCAACTTTAAAATATGCACATCAATGTCGTGTTGACATTCAGCTTAAGAAAATTATGTAAGTCACAAAAGACAATAGTGACAGTAGCATAAATACTCTACTATAATTTACCAAAGTCATCTACTCTGTGATAATAGTAACATGGCAATATTTACCTTAAATATTTAAGAATGTGTTACAAAGTGACAGATTTTTGTTTATTGTAAAGTTGTTATAGTGAAAAATTGTCATATAAACAATGTAAATGCGAACAATTAGAACTTAAACATAGTATTTTAATGATGATCGTTATCATTATCGCTGTATAGCAGCTAAAGCTCCTATAGTATCAGAGAAATGCAGTCATCAGAGCTCACATTCCAGTTGCATCAAGGACAATTTGTATGGAGTTAAGTAATTGAACCAAGAATCTGATGAGACAGTTTCAGCGTGGTGATTGCTTCCAGGAGACAGCAGTGCCCCAGTGTTGTTGAGAGGTTGTCTTTAATGTGATTAGCTGTCTGTTTCAAATTAAACACAAGCCAATAATGAAACTAGGGACAAAGTATCCCATTGTCCTCAACATCACTACAGATATCCTCAGTTCTCTGTTTCTTTCTATGCTTTGACAGCTTTTGTTTCGCCTTTCATTTTCAGCCGTCATCCTTTTAAGACACAGACAGTGGAGAAAAATGTGTGTGTGCTTGCGTGTGTGTTTTTGGGGTGCAGGGTGGGTGAAAGGAGGGAGCACTCAAATCCCAGTGGCTCTGGGGAGCTGTCAGAACTGATAGTGCTCTATCACTTGCAAACGGAGGTGCAAAATTGGGCAGAGCTGAGCACTGCGCAAAGCAGAGGATGATGGTCCCTCTGTCCACTGGAGCCTGACTGACTGAGATGGAGAGACGTGGAAAGTGTTCTGCCAGCTACCTCACAACTTGAATTGAACAAGCCAGAGAAATTCTAAAATCGACATAAAAAATTTAGAATATGGTAACTGGCAAACGGGATTACAAAATCATGTGAATCTATTAATGCAAATAACTGAGCGCAGCCAAGGCTATATCAACAGACAGACAACTTTGCTGCTTTAGAAGACCTAACAATGAAGTCACGATATGATTAATTTCTTGCAGAGCTAGGTGAAAAGTTCAATGCCAGTCCCATATTTGTACGTTAATCCTTCAGCTTCAGCTGGGAGATAGCTAATTTTGCTTAAAAGAAAAACAGTCTTCACAACACACAACTCCGCCTACTTGGATTGTTCTTTGTAACTGTCGTACATTTAACATGACATAATATTTAATGAACTCAATATAGGCTGTCACAATAAGACAGACAGAATGGCTATTTTCAGTATCTGTTTACAGCTTACTTCTCACTCCAGCTTCATGAACAGAAAAACAGTGTTGGCAAGAAGATAGCACTAACAGACATATTACACGACATGCTTAAATATGGCTTTAAAATGTGAAGTCAAAAAGAATTTGGCCCTCTTTGCAGTGTGTGGGCTACAAGCATCTTGACAGTATTCGACAACCCCAATTCCAAAAAAAGTTGGGATGCTGTGTTAAATATAAATAAAATGAGATACAAATACAATGATAAACCCAGATTTTATTTACTGTAGAACACAGAAAGCATATCAGATGTTTAAACCTGAGAATTTTATTATTTCATGAAAAATATTACCTCATTTTGACTTTGATTGCAGCAAGATGTCTCAAAAACGTTTGGACGGGGGCAACAAACAGCTGAAAAGTAGTACAAAAACAAACAGCTGGAGGAACAACAGGACAGAGGTTCACCAGTCAAATACCCACATCTACAAACTGTCGAACAATTTGAGAATAAGGATCACCAACATAAAATTGTGAAAACTCATCATCTCATCATCTACAGGGCATATTATCATCAAAAGATTGAGAAAATCTTGAGAAATCTCTGTATGCAGCACTGGATGCCTGTAATCTTCAGCCTTCATGCAGGACTGCATTAAAAACAGACACGATTTTGTCATGGAAATCACTGAATGGGCTCAAGAACACTTGCTGTGCCATCGACAAATGCAAGTAAAAGATCTATCATACAATGAAGTAGGCCAGAAACCCTGGCATATTCTCTGGGTCAAAGCTCATTAAAAATGGAACTGGGAAACTGTTCTCTGGTCAGACAAATCCAAAGTTAAAATGCTTTTTGAAAATCATGGACGCTGCGTCCTCTGGACTAAAGAGGAGAGGGGCCATCCAGCTTGTCATCAGCACTGGGTTCAAAAGTCTGGACAGGCACCATCAACGCTGTAAGATGTATACAGGTTTTAGAGCAACATATGCTCCCACCCAGATTTCGTCGTTTTCCTGCATATTTCAGTAGGACAACGCTAAACGACATACTGGGTACAACAGGATTTGATGGTAGAAGAATCCTGCTGCTGAACTGGCTTGCCTGCATTTCAAACCTTTCACCAACTCAAAACAATACAACAAAGAAGACCCAGGACTGTTGACCATCTAGAATCCTGTTTTAGACAAAAATGGGACAACGTTCCTTCCAAACGTCCCAAAACTGGTCTCCTCAGTTCCCAGACGTTTGCAGACTGTTGGTAAAAGAACATGAGATCCTGTACAGAGCTCTGTCCCAGCTTTTTTGAAACATGTTGCTATAATCAAATTCAAAACGAGCTAACATTTTTCTTTAAATGGTACATTTTGTCAATTTAAACATTTGATTTATTTTCTATGTTAAGAATAAAATATTGTGTTATGATTCTTGCAAATGACTGCATTCTGATTTTATTTACGTTTAACACGGCATTCCTGCTGTTTTGGAATTGTGGTTGTACTTGCTGTGTTCATAAAATGAAGTACTCTTTGAAAATGATGACTGTGGAAAGCAACTGCTGAGCCTGCATGTCAAGAGATTCATCTGAAGGTTGATGAAGAACATGACTAAAAATGCCCCAAAATGCAAAATCTGTGTTGGCAACAGCTGTGAACAGAGCAGTTATGTTTTTGTTATGTCAGTCAATATGATTCTTCTGAATGCAATATCTCAGAAACACCTGGAGGGAATTTCATTACATCTGCCAAAGAGGTCAACCTGGACTAAAGAATGAACTTATTAGGGTATAGTGGGCAAAGGTCAAAGGTCACTGTGACCTTACAAAACACATTTTGGCCATAGGCCAAGGATCCATAGGCTAATTATGATGGCACTTCACACAAATGTCTAATAGCATAAATTGATGGGTTAGTGATGAGGTCAAAGGTCACACCTTGACAGACATGGAGAATTGCAACTCAACTGACTGGCAGAAGCACATAATTCAAATTCTTTTTCGAGATGCTCCTGCAGCTTTCACTGCTTTTGACGACTGGGAGCACCTCCTGCAGTTGTATTAAATTAAATTTGTATAACAAATTATACATACAGAACCAGACTCAAAAGTAAAATTCAGCATATGTGCAAATGCTCATTTTGAGTCCACCTCAGTGAACACACTGCATACTTGAAATGCTATTGGAATAAGTCAAATCTAACCAAAAATTATTTTTATACAGAATTAACTATTTAGTGCAGACACCATCAGAAAGTTTGAATAGAAAGGTTGCTTTTAAATGTACACACAGATACAATTGATTAAATGTGCTGGGCTAACTGAAAATGATACTTACAGATATAATCCTCGACTATGGAAACCCATGCCGTGAAGCTCCTGGCACGCAGTTTTTGTGCTGATATTAATGCCAAAACTCTGCAGTTATTGAGTCAGCAGTGGGCTGGGGACTTGTAAGATTAATATGTAAAATGTAAACAAGTGCTATTAGAGGAAATTGTAATTTAGAACTTTTTAATGTTTTTTTCTGATGATTTTTTTTTTCAAACATATTAACAATGAATCTTTATGTTTCTTATTTCTGTTCTTCTAGGTCCCTTCCTCTAAAGCAGGCCTTTACTTAGACTACATTCAGTGGCCCCTTGGCTGCTACATACATTGGTGCTGCTGTGACATTGCATTGTATGAGGGGAGAGGTGATACAGCATGTGCAGCTGTCAAACAACAGGAAGAATAGCTGTGTTCTTGGCAGACCTGCCCTAACCAGATGCTGTGGGGAGGAAAACACTGTAAATGTGTGATCTCAAGAGCACCTCTTAATAGACAAGAGTGTGAGGCAAGTTGCTAATATTTTGTACTTCCAGTCTTGTAAGATTCTGATATTTCTATATGATCCTGAAAAGCTTTAAGAAGATGTAAAATATTTATATTCACCACATTTAGATTAACGAATAAAAGAATATGGTAAAATTTGTCGTTTTTTGATATCCTGCTAGGAAATGCAGCTACTATAAAGATGCTGACAGACCCCGTGGAGGTGGTAAAAGTTGTTTTATTTTCTTACCGCAGTGACAGCTACAAGGAACAACTTCTGCTTCAAAGCCTTCCAATTACTGGAATCTGGTTTCCTACCTTAGGTGTAGCAAATTCAAACAGTTTGGGCGTCTGCTTCCCCGTGTCTTTTGTTTTTATGAGGAGGACGAGATGCCGTGAGATTTTACAGGGTGTGACAGGGGGTCACGCTGTGTATGATCTTCCCACACTCAAGAGCTTTTATGAGTCCCTTTAATGAAGATGTGCAAGGATCTGGCTACGTGAAACAAACATCATATTTCATCTCTGATCATCCGTGAGTATCTGTTTCATACTCAACATTGTTATTTCTCATTTACAGCTCAGTTTCTGCTTTTCACACCCTTATGTGGTAACAGTAATTGGATTTTACTTTTGTTTTTTTAGAAAAATCAGCCTTGGTCCCATGAATAATAACAGTCATCACGCACAGCACAGTTGCACCAAACTCAGGGCATGCATTAGATAACCTTAACTCAGCCTCCCTGCAAACGGCTTCCTGTGTGTGTGCGGAGGCACTGGGGGGGGGGGTTTCTCGTGAAGATATCTCTGGTTGGTCACACACAGGAAACCAAGATGCTTTCCAAGGTTGAACCAAAACACCGCTAAAAAAAAAACAGACTTCTAAGACAAACAAGTGTCATCTTGACTTAAACTGCACCTTGCACGAAGGGGGAAAAAAATAGAATAGGCTCACTCTCAGCTAAAGCTGCTCAGGAAGCACTTGAAGCCACGCTATGATTACAGGACTTCTTTTAAAACGCAAATAGGTGCCGGGCTTCTGGCCGAACAGCTACATTTTTACTACACCCTGAACACCGACGCACAGACCTTGGGAAACTAAAACAAAATATTTTAAAAATGCTCCCACCTTCACAATAGCAATGAAAAGAAACTATGTCTGCTTTTTCTAAAATACCCCTAAACATACAATTAACATCAAACAACAGAAAATAATAGTTCTCTTTTAGCGTCGGCATAAACAGGAGACTGCCAGCAGTCACAGCAGAGGAAAAGGGATGTTGTAAAGATACCAAAGTTGAGCAATAACGCTTCTCTGGCTGTGTAGCTGCTCTGGCCTCTGATCTCTGTCCTGGCTTCCCCTCTTCTCAATAACATATGGCTGTCAGTATTAGGTCTCTGAGGAGGCATCTATTTGCCAATAGTTGAGACTTAAAATATTGCAAAAGTTGCTTGTCTTGTCAAGCACTTGCAACAGCGGGATTTGATAAATGCTTACACACAGTGTTATTGTAACAACCTTTTACTTCTCACTGACTAAACTGTTGTTGCCCTGCTACCTCTGCTGCTTATAATACTCTGAAATATTAAAGCCTGATGTGTTATTTTAATCTTAGATGTTTTTATTATCAAAGGGATAGAGCAGAGTGGATTTAAACAGGTGTCATGGCGGTGGTTTTAACTTGAGGTCCTTCAGGTCACTCAGTATTCTGCTTACAAGTTGATCTCTCCTCGCTCCTGTCAGACATTTTAACACAACGCTATGGAGACTGGGGCCCACATGGTAGTGGTGTCATCCTTGCAACATTATCCCCTCGTATCAAACCTTTCTTCTTCCGCCTTCTTTCTGTTTGATACTTCATGCCCTTGCTCCCACTCCAGTCTACTCTTCCTCCCCAGCCACCGCTCGCTGCGCCCGATCTCATCCTCCACCTCTGTGTCCTCCAACCACTTGACACCTTTTCAAATTCATCCCCATCAGTTGGCAGACAGCGTGCATTTCAACTGCAGGGCACAATGCAGCGATCCTCGTGAATCAATGGCAGATAAATCAATGCTATCTCTTTTTTCCATGCCTCTGCCGCCATCGATTTTTTTTCCTGTTACTTTGCTGTTTGCGGAGTCTTGAACTTTGCTCAATTAAACTGAGTTGACTTTCAGGAACAAATTGTAACAGCGTAAGGCTTTCAGCTCTGAGACAGACACTAATGTTAGCTCCGGATTGGGAGTATAAGAGCTTTATTTATGAGATGCCCCATTCAAAGAGATGCTGCAGTGATTTCTACTGAAGCAGAACCTGGATTTACTGGTATTGTGAACCCTCTTTCAGATGTGGCATGCAAAAGGCTTGCCTTGATTCTAGGTCTTTCATTTTGAACCAGAGCTAATACCTAAAACAGAGACAAAGCAAATATCCTTTGATCATATTTACTAAGAAAGAAGGAGGCCCAATTAGCATGTGAATAACCCGTGCTTTGGTGTTTTAGATAAACGCTCATAGATTTCTTGGCAGGGGAAATATCTCATATGATTTCATGTCCAATCTCCAGGCTCTAGATCCTGTCACTGGGAGGGAATGATTTCTGGGAAATGCACAGACTCAGACATATCATTTTGAAAACTACATTTAATATAGCCCACAGAAAATTATCCACTGTGATATTTCACTAGTCTCCCCCATAAATAATTCATTGTTTTTATGTGCCCTCATGCTGCCTTGGGGATTGGAACAGCTGAGTGTTTTCACAACGTATTTGTGTCCAATCTTCTGCGTATTGGGCGTACTCTAATCAAACCACAGTAAACATGCCTTGAATGTTTGTTGAGTCATCTGCTTATCAGCTAATCAAATGGCTTATTTGCCTGCCTGCCTGCCCGACTGCCTCACTGGAGCACAGCACAGGCCTGGTTGAGTATTTTTCAATTAATTGTTCATCTGTTTGATTGACTGCGCAGACACACAGTACGTGTGATATGAATGAACTCCACAAGTTTTAAATGTATGCTTTGTAGGGCCACTGCAGCAATAAAGCAGGAGATCTGATTGAGACTGAGTAAGTCAGGCACTCCATTGTTCTGGAAAGTCTACATCTCTTTCTCTCTCACACACGTAGCTTTATTAATTGACATGTAGGTGTAAGATCACATAAAAGATCCTGTGTGTACATACAGTATGTATCTGTTTTTCTGTGAAAGAACTAGCACAAAAGTGCAAGTCATAGAGAAAATTTCAAAGGCAGAAGCCAGGACAGCGACATGGAGCTGCCAGGGATTGGTGAGCAATCAGATAGGGCAGAATTGATGACCTGGCTCACGATGGATTTCTTGGAGCGGGCTGCCAGACCGAGGTAATACTTTCAGGCTCTTATCAGCACTGGCATAAGCTGAGTGCTGCATCACCCACTTCCCAGCGTCAGCTTATTATGAGAGTCCATGATGTGTGATTGCTTGTACTGCCTTTGTGTGTCCCAGGGTCTGTGTGCACCGGACACAGTTGGCAAGAAGAGGAAAAATACTAAGGGCTTCTGTCAGAGTAAACTGTCCACTTCCCCACTGTTGTAATGACATTTTTTTTTCTTTTTCTATTCCACTTTTTTTCTTTTGGCAAAAATAGGTGTTTTGTGAGGTTTCCTGTGACTCATAAGCTTCTGGTGTCAGTGATGGAATTCTGCAAAGTTAAGCAGACAGTCACAGACATGTCATACTTTTTAAAAGATGTTCTTGCTGAAATGTGGGTAATTTAAAACGGGAAGCAACTGGAAATATGGCAATTTTGGGAGGAAAAAAGTGTCGTCTTAATATATCATGTAGAAAACAACAAGCTCCATGCTTCCCGGGCTGTTGGCGATCAGAAAAGAAGAGAACTTTGGATGTTTAAAATGAATTTTAAAAGTTGTATTTTCTATGTGTAACAGCTGTTCTATTGGATTTACAAAACAATGGAGTTAAATAGCACTTGAAACGTTTACATTTATGAACAGTGTAGTAATTTTTAGCACACTGATCACACTTAATTTTATTCAAGCTGCATGAAACTACTTAATTTCAGCTACAGGGGGGCCTTCCTGCAGCTTGAGGTCATTGTTGCTCAAGGGCACTTTAGAGATGCCTTCGGGTTTGAGCCCAAGTTTTCCAATAAAGCTGTTAACCTTTGACTGCTGAGGGGGAATGGATGAAACCCTACAATGGATAAAAGAGTAATTTAAGATATTAATATGAATTCTGCTATGTTACATTTATAATTAGGTTTTTTATTATTAGTATTATTATTATTATTATTTTTCTGCGTATAAACAACGTGGTTTCAGACGCCTAGACGCTGAGCATCTCTATGGTAACAGTCCTCAATTACCAATGATTGGCTAACCCGTGGGAATGTTTCTATTCCCTCAGTGCGGTGATTGGTCGGTGGGCGGTCTGTGCAGCCTGACAGTCTGCAGCGTTCCGGGTTATTGTCAGTCTCGGCAGCTCGGCAGAAGGGCAGGACCGCATCCCGGAGCTGCCAGAAGTAGCTAGCTGTTTATCCAGACGTAACCTTTTCCTGTTTGGTTAATATTACCAAAGAGAGCCTTTCGGGGCTTTGCCGTCAAGGTTACTCCACAGCCTCACCTGGAAATTTAAGTCTGAATCGAGAGGCAACACATCTCAGAGCGTCTGCCGACACCACGGATAAAGTGACGGACGGAGCAGAGCCTGCTCTCCGGGATTTTACATCGCATCGCATCAGTTTAGGATATTCAGGCAGCTACTTTGGCCCAGCCTTGATCTCTTTCAGGGTACCTTCACACAATATTGCCTAGATGAAAACATTTGAATGATACATTTCTCATAAGGTCGTCAATATTGAGCAGGCGGACCACGAAACCCATGAGTAACAGCGGGGGGATTTTTTTTGGAATACTGCGTAGCCGCTAAACCTACCCAGTGTGTCGGTTAAGAGTTCTGCTATTTGGAGATATCTTCAAGCGAGAGGAAGATCAACCGGGACCCTGTACCTACTTTGATTCGGAGGCTAAACGGTGAAAACCCGAAGCACACTTGGTGCGCAATCCTTCTGAGGACGCTCTTGAAATTGCCGACCTGCGCTTTTGCCCTCGACAAAAATTGGCAGCCGAATCGAGGAAAAAAAAAAGGCAAAGCTTATTAACTTTGCATGCTAGAGGCTAGAGTGTGGAATCTAATTTGCAGGGTTACCGCTACATTTGCATACCGTCGGAAGACGAGGATAAACTTAATCAACGTTTGACATCGACAAAGCAGCAGCTGGATTTTGGGGCAACAGAATGAATCCGTTTTAATTTGGACCGCAGAAGTATGAGGCAGATTGCTCAGTGAATGCTACGATCTGCATGGAGTTCTAGTGTACACTACGGAGCAATTTATGGTAAATATATTTTGCATGTCTGTTTCTCCCAGTCGTGTAGATTCTGAATGTTACGGGTCATTTATTTGTAACCATTATGGTAGTTTGTGTCAGAGCGTCGCTTTATTTTGGGGGAGGATTGTCGCCGAAACAGAGAAACGCCTGAAAATAATAAATGTTTATAAAACGCTCCCACTCCTTTTCCCCCAGGATGCTGCCCACACGGCCGATGATGTCTCGGATTTAAACCCTTTGTTTGACCCATAGGAAGTGTTGTAAAAATCGACTTGTTAGAGAGCCGCTGCCGAATGGCTCGAGGAGCTGCTTTGATGTGTAATATTGGTCTTTTCAAGTATGGGTAGCAATTAAGTATATTGTCGAGGCCAGTGCACTGCAGGCAGGCATCACAAACACGGGGATGTGTGGCATTGAAAGAGTTGCGGCTCAGAGCAAAAGGTGCGAATTTCTCATTTGTACGCCCCCGTGCGTCACCGCGCACGGGTAGGGTAACTACAGTGCCTGCTGCAATTAGAGATTTTTACCATGGTGTGTTAATGATACACAATCTGTCTTTAAAAAAAAAAATTATTGTGTGCCTGTATAGTGTGACAGGCTTTCATAGAGAGACTCATAAAATTCACGAGCATGTGTGCCTAACGCTGTAAAAGTTTTCACTTTATGCTCGGTGGTATGGATGATCCTCAGTGCTGCACTAAGGTCGGGAGACAATTTGTCATTGTCCCGTGAATTCCACAGCTCACGTGCCCTCTGCGGCCCCAGCCTCTGGTGCAGCCAGAGGAAGTCTGAAAATTTGACTCGACTGTGAATTAGCTGATAAAGTTTGGCTTGTTTCCCGTGAACTTTGAGCCTCGCGGGTTGCTGAGGTTGCTTTGCAATATTTAGCTCCATTGCTCGCAATGTACGTAAATGAGACTCCACATTATGCTGACTGCGCAGTGAAAAAGCCACACACTGTATGTTTTATCGTTAGACTACAAGCATCCTCAAATTCTTATCTTCCAGTCATTCTCTCTCCAGCAGCCTTGCAGATAGGCAGCTCGCAGAATGTAATATGGGCCCCTACAGCAGGGCAGGCGCCCCCACAGTCAGGGCACCTGACATAGAGCCTTCCTGGCTGTATTGAATAAAACATCCAGTGATGTATGAGGCAGGAGCTGCACCCGAGGGGGCAGAACTGCCTCATTTACTTCCTCCACTCTGCGTCTATGACCTGCTGAGCAAATTGTGCTCATATTAGCTCTGCGGCTGCTCCTCACCTAAACAAATAGTCTCCCCAGCATAATGCTTGCCTTAACTCAACATGATGGTTGGACAAGGCAGGGGAGAGTGGAATGGCAGGGAAGCTTTAATATTTAGGTCACTGAATTACCTTTTTGAGATTGTAGTTGTTGTTCTGACTGCTTTTTTTTGGCTTGCTTTTCGATTTTTCTTTTTTTGTAACACTGGAGCTTCAAGGGTCCCGCTGCCAGCTCAAGACTTTATCCACATTTCATTCCTCTCGCTTTCACCATATTTGCTTTTGCTATGCTGTCTCTGCATTGGTAGCTGACAAAAAGATATCAGTGCTTTGTGGGTTGAAAGTTAATTTCACGTGTTTTCCACATTATTTTTTGCTTGATCATAAAATGAAACGGGCGTAAGTCGCCAACTTGAGTAAAATGTAATCTCTTGTACTTAATTGAGCTGCAAACAGCTGGAAGGTAGTGAACATATTTGAGCAACGCCTTAACAAAAACACGCCAAAATAACCCTGAAATTTTATAAGTTTGGAACTCAAATAGCGTATCAGCTTGATTGATTGATTGCATTTGGGCTCCTTGCTGTATTCTTTGCTTATTAAAGTGCCTGCCTGGAGTGAATAAGTGAGCTCCACTCATGAATATCGTTAAAGTCGCTGAAGTTTAATTTCCTGTGCTGTGTATTAATCTTTTTTAATCCCTGCATGGTTTGATTGTTTCAACACCTACCCAGAGGCACCAAAACTCATTTTGACACTTAAGATGACTAAAATAGTAGATTAAGACACACACACACACACACACACACACACGTGTGTGTCTTACTCAAGATCTACTGACCCCTCAAGTGTCTAAGCTGATGTCCATTCTTGTGTGGACTTCATTACTGAAAGTGCAAATTAAATCATTTCTTTTAAACAGCTTTTTTCCACATAGTCCAATTATAGAATAATTCACTTTAGATGAAAACAAACTTTAAATTCATGTTCTTTTCCTGCCAAAGAAAAGAAAAGACAGCAACTCTTATGTTAACTGATATCACAGGAAAGCACAAAGCGTCTTACTTGGAAATATCATCGGACCCTCAAAGCCACGTCAGCAGCAGCTCATTAGGTACCTGATCAAAGTGTTTCATATCAGCGAAAGTCTATAACAGTTCTTGTTTTAACGCTTTTTCATGTTAAGCCAAACAACACAAATTTGCCCTTTCTTGTTCTTTGCAGTTTTACTTGTTTTGATATAAACTCTATTGTCCCTGTACAGAGATTTGTTTTGCACATCAGTACCTGGAACGGTAGTGACAGAACATGAAAAGGGAAACAGAAAACAAAAGCATTACGTGGAAATGACGCTAGAGAAACAGAGACACCTTTCAGCCACTCGGTGTGAACAAATACAGGTGAAAAGTGATGTCCAGATTCCAGCAGACTTGGTGGCGTTGGTGGGACTTTGCAGGCAGGATTAATAAGAGTCCTTCTACTTAGCTATTTAGGACGTTTGTGTGCAGGTAGCACCACCATACACTACTAGCTGTTAATGCTATCTATGTATCGCCCTTTTGTGTGACCATTATTATGACTATTTCAGCGCTTAAAGATTAACCTTCATGGTTATATTAGCTGTACTGAGGAAGTCACATTAAATGAGTATTCTTCCCAGTGTGTCCACACTGTCATGGTTATAAACACTGAAATAGAGTAATCAAAAAATAAGGACAAGAAGAAGAAGAAATACTCATTTTATCAGCCATATACTCCATAATACAGTATATGGTAGGAGAAAAACCTCTTCATGCTGCTAACCTTGTGAAAAGGAATGAAATCACAGCACTTTATACCTAATGACATCAACACTTGTGCGAAATGTGATGCCAGATTGAGATTCCATTTATACATCATAAAGCATTAAGTGAGACGTGGTAGTAAATTTTAAATACAGTGCAAGCTTCTTGGTTTTATAAACAGGGCACTCTAGCATTTAAATTCAAGTGTTATTTTGTGTGATGCAGAAGAACTACTTTAACATAAGTTACAGCAGTGTGATTGCGTGCACTCCTTCTGTTTTTCTGGTGAGAGTGTCGGTTCTCTGCCCACTGATCATTTTCACTAATTTTTGTGAGTTTTACCTGCCCACTACTCTGCTCATGAGACCTTGGCAGCTCCTCATCAGGGTTATCTGCAACCACTTAGCACATGACGGACAGCAATGATCCTCTGACCTCCTCTCTCTTTTCCCCTCTCGCCCCTCCGTCTGGCAGAATGGAAGTCACGTCTCAGCAGGGCTCGAGGTTAATGTCTAGTCTTTCATTTCTAAAGGTTAGGGACACCCAGCCCATTTTATTTATTTATTTTTAAAAAAAGCTCTTGTGCTTGTGCAATATCGTGAGCGGGAACTGTGCGGTTCAAACGTGGTTAATGAGTACAGTCGTATGGAGAGCCCGAGTACTGTGCAGTTTATAGTTTGTTCCACAGCACAGGCAGTAAAGTGAGGGGTGGCATGCTCCTTGCAAAGAGTTCTTGGGGGGGAAGAAGGAGAATAAAGCAAATCTGACAAGCTCTCCAACAGCGAATTTGCTCTCCTTAAAAACAATGCCGCTCTTGCCTTCCTCATGGTCACATTGATTTGTTCTGGGTGACAGTGCAGGCTGCTGTGAAATCACCCCAGCGCCATTGATCTCAAGGAGAAGAGGAGGAGAGGGAATGAAAGCCTGGCGACAGAGAGCAACATGGGAAAATCCACAGCGTGCCCTCCTCAACCTTAAACAGTAATAAAATGAAGGCCTTGGTTACTATCAGATCAGCCCCTGCTGTACTTCTTCAACCACTGTATCGCAGTCTAGTCGGCGCTTTGATTTGTTTTGGAGGCCCCTACATGCTGTTTGATTTGCTATTGTGCCTCACCATGTTTCATATTATCAGCTGAACTCTTTATTGCCACTGTTTTCCATGCCAGAAGCAAGGCTGTTTTTATCTCATGCAGGCCTCTGATTAATCTCTGCCTCTCTGCTGGTGTACTTTAATCTTGAATGGGAGATATCTGATTCTCCTCGGCTATTGAGGAAGATCAAACTTTAATGGAACAAGGAACTGCACATCATCCTAATCTCCATCTCTCCCTGCATTTTGGTTGACTGCTTTCCCTTGGGCTTTGTAGCTTTCTGCAGAAGCAGGAAATACATCAGACAGATAAGATGTTTTCTCTTCATGCTTTGGTAATTTATTCCCTGTTGACAATGGCCACCACTTTACATCTCTGCTGTTTGATTAGCTGGTTGAAGAAGCCGCGGGTAAAAACGTGGGGAATTGATTGACGCTTACAAATGGTTGTCCTGTATGACCTAAATGTGTGAAACTTTTCTAGAGGCTTTAATTGGGGTTTCTTCACAGTTCAGTCCATCCACAGCCAAATGTGCTAGCCCTCTCTCTATTTATTGACACGCCAGAGAAGGGGGGCATGCGTAGCCTGAGGAGAGATGTCAGCTGCATGGATGTATCAAGGTTCAGTGCTTTTGATTACGCCACAGTCATTTCAGGAATTGGCTATTGACCACGTTCCTTTTTCTTTTTTTTCTTTTTTGGTTTGGTCTGTTCTCTTCCTCCACCATATCACTGAATAACGCTGTACATTATGCTGACCAGCATCCGGGCTGCGACTGGCTCGGTGCATATTGTTGCAAATGGATAACACTTAAGGGGGTGTCACACCTCCCGCAGACGGCTTACGTCTGTGACAAAAAGAGGCTATTACCCAATTCTAAGGCGGTTGCTGTAAGGTAATGAAATTTCCACTGACTGGAGAAAACAATGTTGTCTGGTCTGCACTGTAATTGCAGAAGCCACCTCGCCATTTTCCCCGAGTTCAGCGTGAATGCAACACGATTTAATAAAACTCTGGAGATTTTTATCATTTATTGCCAGGCCTGGCAGCCGCGTCAGGGAGAGTGAGCCGAGGCTTGCACAGATAAAACTCATTCAATTTACTTGTTGAATTTTAACCATGCGAGGCAGAGACCATTTGCAAAAGAGCCGCCATATGACCCGTAGGAGAATGTTTTTATAGGGATAATGCAGGTCAGCTATACTGTTAATATAAAACCACCATTCCTTTAATCTAAAGAGTACCCTGGAATTTCTGTCATTTTCTCTTCCGGTATTATTTGTGTCAAGAAAGGGTTGAAAATCCTTGGGATATTAGGCCTTGGGGCCGAGGAGCTTCTGTGTGCCTGCTTCCATTCACATACAAAAACACAGGAACATTGACATGAGGACATGTATGGACACACACACACACACATACACACACACACACACACACTCCTAGCCCTGTTTTATTACCTCCTGCCTGCTGCTGGAATTGCTTTCCTCCCTCGAGTGAGCCAGGCAAAGCCGGCTTTATTGTGTTAACCTATTTGTGTGTCAAGAGCGATTGCAGCGTTCTTTATCTCTGTTTGTATTCGGACGGGGAGACGGCAGAGAGAGAGTGAGGGAGCAAGGAAGAGGGAGAGCCGTAGAGAGTGAGTGGCGGAGGAAAGAAGGGGAAGGGAAGGTGTGTGTGTGGAGGGGGCGAGGGGGGTACACAGGAGCCAGGCAAGCCACCGGAGTTAGATGGATGGCCGGTCACCTCGCTCTCTACTCTGGAGGATAATGACTGGTTGCTTAGCAATGACCCACCCCCACCCACTTCCAGACTTGCATCCACGGTAATCACTTTTTTCCTCTAAAAGATTTCATATATAATTATAATGGGGCTTTTCATTTATTTAGCACAGTAGGGTGGAGGGTGTGAGCTGGAATTGGGGATTTTTGCGTGGTGGTGCTTATCGACTCCCGGCTTTTGTGCAATGCAAAATTGCACTTGTGTACATGTGTGTTTGTAGGAAAGTGTTTGTATGTGCTTTTGCTGGTGGAGTTTGGCCTGGATTACGACTAGGCCAAAGCTATATTTCCTGCTGCCGTACAACCTTTGACCGACTTAATGCTACACTGGTGACGCTGCAGATGTACAAATACACACACTCACTTTCATGTTTTCTAATGAACCACCAGACGCTATCAAGCCCTGCTTCATGTGAGCTCTTAGTTTTATTAACATTTTTTATTGAGTTGAACAAATTGCTGACCTTTTATGGTATAATGAATAGTCTGGGCTGCTAAGGACAAATTCGAGCTTTGGCAGTGGTGACTGGCACCCGTCCCAGCTATTTAACTCGTGATTTACAGTGTGTTTATTCAGCAGGTGACAACATTTAATACAGTGGAGTGTTTCCCAACATTTCAGCTCTTTTTCTTCATCTGTTCTTTTTTTCAGATCTTAGTCTGAAGCAGTTTTGTTGTAATAGATACAGTCTACTTGCACTGTTCTCTTGCAGGTCTGAATTTAGGTTACTGGATTTTTAAGTGGCAGAATAAAGGTATAATATCTGAACATGACCCCTAATTTGAGCTGCCTTTCATCACCAGCAGACTCGATGTTGGCACAAATTCCCGAGTCCTTTAAATTATCTGCCAGTTATTCTCTCTGTTTCTTTCTTTTTTTTTTCTAATCTTCCCAGTCTTTTTCTTTCCTTTCCTCTTTCATGAGATAGTAAAAAATTCATTTGAACATGCCTGTGAAGTTCATATTAAACTTTTACTTGTTTATGATGATAAAAAGTCACGGCTGCTTAAACAGACCTTGTGGATCAAATTAAATGCTTTGTCTTGTGCTCGCGTAGCCAGTTGGTGGTGTATTTGTTCATTTCTGGATTGACGTATTATATCTACACTTTAAAAAAAAAAAAAAAAATCTGTTTTGTTATTGGAGCTTCTTTAAAGATCGTCAGCCGCGTCTGATATTTGCCCATCTGTGCTCTTTCTCCATATCCTCTTCGGTGCCATCTTTTCTTATCCGGGCTCATGCACCAATGCTAAAATTGACAGCTTCGTATGTCCTGGGAACTTCATACAGATAAACTAAACATACATCACTATCCTCCCCCTCCAATCTCAGTGCCATGCTTCTGTAGCTGCATCTATAGAACAGCTGTCCAGCTGTCACGGCAGCACACCAGTCAGCCGCTCTCCAAGGCAACATCTGTAGAGACTGAACACACAAGGGCAGCTTGCCGTTCCCTGCTTGTCCCCGAAGACCGTGGAAGTGTGTCAGGCCTTTTGGCTACACATTACCGCTGACCACATCAACCGTATCACTGGGTTTTGATTGAATGTCATCTGCTTCTGTGCCAC
>VUQG01003721.1:64081-96368 GCA_015106755.1 Etia nguti
CAAAATCCCAGCGAGCAAGGTGCAATGGCCTGGAACTGACGAGAACCCACTGGGAGAGTCTCTTCTTGATGTAGACCCCCCCATTCCCGCTTCCCCCCCCTCCCTCTCTACCATCTTTCCCTCTTGGCATCAGAGCACGATGGCGAGGCGGGCAGGGGGGAACGCACAGAGCCATGTGAGTGGGGAGATGAACAGATCTGCGGTCCCCTCTGTCAGCCACAAACTAGGATCAGGGAGATCGTGTGGAACTCTCTCCTGGGATGAGCAAAGGGAAGAAGGGAGAAAACAGCTGTTAAGTGTTTTTCTCTCACTTCTTCACCAGCTCACTTGTGTTTTTCCCTACTCTGTCATCTCCTCTAAGGCTGTCATTAGCTTCTGTTACACGGTTTTTAAATAACTTTTTGAACAGTTAGGGGCATTTGATAACAACAGAGGTTCTGTGTATCTCTGTGTGTCTATGTGTGGTTGTAGATGTACCATGTATGTTATTTGACATGACCTCCAAGTATTGTTTTTTTTTGTTTTGTTTTGTTTGTAATTTTTTTTTTTTTTTATGGGTTTGTCGCACAGAATGTAAATAAAAGATGGACATAGTCTCTGTATCTGAAAAGTGAGGCCAGTGCAGAGTTGCTCTAACTCTACGTTCTTTCTATTGGCCAGCAGGGGGCGACTTCTCAGGGTGGAAAAAGAAGTCTGTTTCTATAAAAGTCTGTGGGTAAACAAACTGACTTCTCACTTCATCTGTGACCATGGTTAGCAGTTTTCCACCTGTTTTTTGGTGTCAGTCGCTGGTTTCAAATCTTATTTATACAACATGACGTGAATTTTCTACATTACAGCTCCGTTAAACTTAGCCCGCTTTATCGTCAAGTATTTGCTTTAGGGTGGCCAGCAGTGTCCCTGGATTTTTCAGTCAGATCCACACCTTATATGTAATATCTTATTTCAAAAAACAGTGTGGTCAGCATTTAGGGACTGCACAAACCAGTGGCCTTGTTCATCTTTTTTTATACAGTCTATGCTTATTGTCAGAGGTCGAAAATCCTTGAGACACATGGCCAATGCAAATGTACACTCTGAAAGTGCGCTAATTATTCCTATAGGTCTTCTGGAGTGTTTTAGGAACTATTAAGGATTTGATTTCTTTATCATCACTCTTGGTAGCTGGGGGCCTCTCAGGCATACTGTGCCTCTCCCCACAGACAGCTGCGGAGTCATACAGTCTGTGGGCGAGGTTTGATAGATCCTGTTTACTGGAGCTGAGAGAATGCCGGGGTATCTCAAATTAAGTGTCACTTAAAGCTTGTCATTTAGTCAGCTTTCCATTTTGTTCCCCATCTCTAGTGGCAGCACTGTGCTGCCAATTGTAACAGGGATTGAGAGGAAGACATTTGGTGATTACACATTCTGTCATGATTGAGGGGTGAAGCCAGCAACTCGATGCAAAACCAAATTCCATATGGCTGCAGTGAAATCTCTGCACCCATAGTGAGTTACTCTGAAACAGCCCCCGTCCTGATGACAGCGAAATCGCCTGCTCATGACTTATCGTTTTATCATTTAAATTTACCCCATTGATGCTCGCTGCTGTGATTGACAGCTGGGCTTGAAAGCCACAGCTATCTCAATTGAGCTCCAGCAGCCAGTTGGTAACCGTGACAATGGTCTCTCCTCTTTCCCTTGTTTTCACACATTTTCTGCTGTCACAGAAACCTCACTGATTGCTTCTCTGCCAAGACAGCATCCTATTAATCTTTTAAATAAGGGCCGCAGCCCAGCAGTATTGTTTGTAGAAAACCAAGAGGACCTTGTGAGACCACACCGAAAAGGGAAAGGGGGCAACAGGGCTGAATCTGTCTCACTGTGGCAGGAAAGCCGAGCCTCCTTAAAACCTACAATATTAGAACTCTAATAGGTGCTGTGGAGATAGATGATACCGAGGTCTGAATATAGATAACACTCTCTGGACCCACCTGATAACTCTGTGGGCTCTGTTGTCTTCTGCCTCTTTCAGCTTCGCTCTCCAGGTGCATTCTGTGCTTTCATCTACATTGTGGCACTCTGAATAAAAGCCTCTGTGTTTATGGCCATTTTCTTTTTCTATGCGCTTATTGATCCTTTTCAGCATGGTTGGAATAGTCTTTATTTTTTTCAATTCTGGGCTCAAATAGCATAACAGCAGCATATTCTGAAATGGCAAACCATTGATGTATTGTGATGTGACCTAGCGAAGGTAGAATAACAGTTCAGCCCTTTGTCCCAGTGTACTTAGCTGACAATTTGTTTGAAGGAGACACAAACATGAATGAAATTGTGGCCTCCTTGCGACGTATGTTTCTTGCGACCAAGAAAACGCTCTCTCTCACCTCTGTCTTCAAATGGCTTTCTGCACTCTGATTTCATGGACTTAGGCTTTTGTGTTTAATTAGGTGTGATTTGTGAACATTTCCCGAGTGATAGGAAGTCTTTTTTTTTCTCTTTTTTTTTTGCACTTTCTTGTCAAGTGGATGTTAATGGAGAATTGCTGCAATGCTCTTGACACCCTCTGCTTTGTAATGAGTTCCTTCCTGTGCAAAATGGCCCCATAAACCAAACCTTTCAAGGATGAGGAGCATGTGGCAGCAGTATTTTGGCTTCTCTCTCCCTCAGAAATGTTCATGCCATATAAAAGAGACTGAAATTATGGGATCACTGTATACCTTTGTGTCTTTGTCTCTGCTCCGGTCATAGAAATCCAGTGAGGCAGTGCAACCTAGCTGACTAATTGACTTCCAGGTCAGAGCAACATAATAGCCAGAGTTCTGGTCAATGGAAATGGATATACTTTCCCCTGTAAAGCAAGCCACGAGTGCTTTGTTATGATCTGTGTGGTCATGCACCTGTGCATGCACGCACACATGAGCGATTCAGCATGTAGCTATTCATAGTTTTTCACCCTCTGTGGTTCACACAGTTAACTCGGTACATTTGAAAAAACACACACACACACAAAACATTAATAAATTCAGAGCACTTTAGTGTCACTATTTATATAAGCTTTAGTCTGGAACTTTGATCTTATGTGATGCTTCTGTGAGAAAATTGAGAGCTTGAACAATAAGGAATAGTTGAAGAGAAGTGTTTGCTTTTTAATTGTGTGCTTTCAAAACTAGAAAGATTTCTGACCCACTTTTGTAATACTTGACACAAACTTTAAAAGTATACACTTTAGTATTTTATGGAAAAAAAATAATGTCTTCAGGGCACTGCAATCATTTTCTTGCCTTTCTTTCTATAAATCCTCATTGCATAAAGGTTTTTTTTTTCTTTATTTCCTTTTCTTTTTTGATCATAAATTAGGTCCTCTTTTCTTTACGTGTGGCTTTGTTTGCACCCACATGAGCGAGTGTAAGTGCGGGTCCTTGAAATGTGCGTTAAACTATAAGTCTGTGTTTTCTTCTGAACAGGCAAATGTGTGTGCATAGGGATGTCTTTTTGTTCTTGTTTGCAGGTTAAACACAAACACTGCTGTCCCAGATTCACACGCAATCCTCCTCCACCTGAGTCTGATCCCCGGGAACTTGGCGACTTGCACGTAGCCGAGAGCCTCCTCCCCTCTGCCCGTTACCCCAAAAGATTCTCTATGTTCCTCCAGTTTGAAAGTGCTCGCATAGCTCAACTGTGTCGAAGCACGCCCCTCCTCCCTGACCCCTCCTCCTGGAGACGGCACTCTTGACCTGCTGCCCCATTGTTTCCAGCGGGGATGGATGGGGAGCCGCCTCTGCTGCCGCGATCCTTCACTCAATAGCCGCTCCATCTGTTGACTGCGTGACTCTGGGTTACAAGCGGGGATTTTGCTCCGTCTGTGAAGGGTGTGAAAAGAGCTATCTCAGGGGGCTTCCTGAATGGAGTTTTAAAACTGCAGTCGAAGGGTGTTGTGATGCCTCTCACACCCCACCCTTCTCCCCTTCACCTCTCCACCCATCATCAGCCCAACACAGCCAGCTGGGTGTGTGCAGGATGAGAGGCCTTCATTGTGCCTGTTCACAGGCCCCAAGGCAACAGGGTCACCTTGTCCCCAAACAAATGCTGCCCTCAGTGGGATTATTGGCACTGTTCGTCTGTGTTTCCGTGTGTGTGTGTGTGTGTGTGTGTGTGTGTGTGTGCGCGCGCGCTTGCATGTAAAGGGGGAGTAGGTATTTGAGTATAAGAATGCGTCATCAGGAAGAGGGCAAAGGCCTTCGCTATGAGCACATTTATCTAACATCTCTGCCTTTCACATCAAGACCTATTCAGTGCAACCCGTCTGCATCAGGTTTTCAAAGGACATCGATGATAAAGAAACACTCTGGGCTGCTTTGCTGCTCTCAGTGCACTCCGTAAGCATTTAGACCAACAAAGCTGCTCATGTAATGTTCTGTTTCTCTTGTATATTCAGCTTAGAGAGACAAAATATATGTTTTTAAAAAAGGTTTGGAAACATGAAATGGTGGTAGAGTACTGCTTTGGGCTTTCGAGCATGGTCTGTTCTGCAGTTCATCCTCTTTAACGGAGGGTATTTGTGAACAAAAACGAAATGTGTGGCTGTTTTGACAGCTGGTTCACCTTCAGTAATTAATGGTGAAATTGCATTCTGCCAGACAATTGTGCTGAGGTCTTCTGTCTTACTGTGTGGGAGTTGTTATTTGGCATTTCCACTTAAGTGAAAGAGGAAGTGCCCGGTGGGATCCTCTTTTCTCCTGAAGAAAATTCTCATTAACTTAAAAAAAAAACCTTCTGGATGTGTGTTTCTTTTTTTTTTTTAAGTCTTTTATTACAATACAGGTCCGATCATAGTATTTGTCACATCTATGCATTCTGTAAGGTTTTGCATTTCTTTTCTGTTGACTTAGAGTTAACTGAACCAAACTGCTTCTTTTGCCCCTATCAGACAGGGACAAAAAAAGTACTGAAGTACTCAAAAAAGTTATGAAGAGGCGCAGCCAAGCATCTTCCCCCTAGTTTCCTGTTCTTTTCCTTGTCACAGAGCCACAGATCAGCTTCATCACCTAGAGCCCTCAGGTAACACAGCATGTCCTTAACACACCTTTACTTCAGTTAAGATGATTAAAGCAGCAGAGTCGCTCTCCTCGTGTCTTCTACGCATGTGTTATACTCCCAGACTTCCCCTCACAGAAGACAAAGTGAGCAACAGTATCAGACTGAGAAGCACGAGGGTGGTTCAGGCATGGAGCCCCCTCAACCAGAAGAGACGGAACTAAAGGAGGGGGGGGGGTTGTCGAGTGGAATGAGTGGAGGTGGAAAAGTGCAGTGACAGCAGAACGAATAAATTGAAAAATTCTCTCATTGTAAATTGTCTATTGCTCGTGACAAACGATCTGATAGGCGAGCGGCCTGAGTTTCCGACGCATCCGTCCCAATAGAGCTGTGAATAACTGGTCTATCTCCACACTGCTTAGCACTGGCCCCTCACTTAATAATTCATACAGTGTGAAATATTTTCCCCAGTACAGATATGCCAAAGAGCTGCCGCCAGCATGCGGGGGCGGTGAGGAGGGTGTCCCTGTGGTGCTAATTTGGGGACTGGTGACGTGCATAGATTTCTAAGGGGGCTCTAGTTTGGAGGCGATGCCTCAGACACATTTGCTCTCCTGTATGCTCTGTCTGCTATTGGAAGGAGCCGAGCTAGAGATGTAGAGAGTGAGAGAGTGCAGATGACATTTAACTCGTGGCTGATCTGCCTGCGACGAGGAACAGAGAGGGGAAATACATTTCCATTTATGCTGACTGAACACAGTTATCAGTGACTGTGGGGACAAAGGGAGGTTGTAAACCTGCTAAGTAGTTTTTGCTGTTTGCCCTGGTGAGTGTTGTGGTCACATCAGTGGCAGCAGGTGTCTGTGGACACCTGGTTCATGTCTCCGGTTTCCTTCAGGTGACTCCTCCTGCCTCAGGCTGCTTCAGGAGCTCGGCAGCCAAAAGTATGTCTCATGGTCCCTGACCTTATTGTGCCCTTCCCTCAGAGGTCGCACCATCGTATTCACAGCGACAGTGAAACCAAAGCTGTAAAAGCCTCCCTCACATGTGCGCTGAGACGTGTGTGCAGATGTGTGCTTGCATGCGATAGTGTCATATTGCCACGTGTGTCACTTTTTGTGCAACAGTGTTTTGTGGTTTCGTCTAACTCGTTCTGCAGCTTAGGCCTGTACAAACTGGGTTTTTATGGTCCGCATTCAGGCCCTGATACCAATTATGCAAACTATTAAAAATTTAAGGAGGACAGTCTTTTATAATTTAATCCTAAAGTAATAGATTCTATTAAAAATGCATGAGAGGAGCTTTATAGATGGAGCTAGAATTAGTGTCTATCAAAGACTCCAGTCAAGGATGCAGGGGGAATGGGCAGCAGGAGTGGTGGTATTGCCTCATTATTCAAATAGGATATGATTACCATAGAGCAGGAGTCCCTCAGAGCTGAAGCAGAGCTCTCTGGCTACTGTGATCACTAACAGGAGGAGTCCAGCTCCTCAGATGGAGGTCTCTGCTTTTTCTGGTTAAATGAAAGCGGTTTTAGATTTCCTGTTTTAACTTTCACAAATGAAATGTGAGCTTGTTAACTCAAGCGTATTGCCGCTGAAATACTTTTCATCTTATTGGGTGTCTTCACCCTGTTGATTCACTTCAGATTGTTACTTGTCTGTACTGAAAGCGTACAAAAGGTATTCAAGCATAAAAACAAGAAAGCTACAGGGTTGTAGCTCATCTTCACTAGAGACAATGACATCGTGTTCAATAAAGTTCAGCAGCTCCACCCTTAAGTCTGCTTTTACACTTTTTTGGTGTAGCCCAACACCTGAGCTAGACTACATCCTAAGTGTTCCTAATATGTTTTCAGCCCGGTTAATGTGAGGGGCGCAACATAATAGAGTCTCCAGTCAAATTTATGGCAGAGCTGTTGCATTAGATTTCACAGGTGTACCTAATAAAGTTTCTGCTGAGTGTAATAAAGCTGTTATTGTTGCTCATACTCCTTTGTTTACCCTGCAGAGCCTCCTAAACAGCAAACTAAAGAAGTCCAGATGTATCAGTTTGGGGTTTTTTGTTTTGTTTTTAAAAGGAAGCCACATTTGCGGCGTTGAATTTTTCAGGGGGTAAATTTCCCCTTGTTTTATAATACGCCTCGTACTACCCCGGCAGTGCAGTGAGCTCAATCGTTTTCCTGCATCATCAGGTTTATGGAGTACAGATAGCGGTTGAATTTCACTCTGTTGTCATTGTGATTTGCTTCGATAATTACAGCCGGAGAACTGCAGCGGTTCGGATACGGTAACAGCCTCCCAAAAAAGCTCAGTGGTTATTAATGTTCTCCAAGACGTGGATTGAAAAAGCCAATAAAAATTGAAATCCTCATGAAGCTTATATGGATTTTAAGTTCTGCCTCAGAGGTAAATTCCTCGCCTTTCTGATGTAATGGTTGCCTGTTTATGGAATAAATCCAACTGGCTTAATCGATCATCTCCGTGGAAAGGTCAAGTGGAGAAGCTCTGGTGTTTGAAGTGCTTATATCCCATGAAGGAGTGCCAGAAATGTGACACCTCCTTATGAGTGGGTGGTGGCGTGCAGATTAGTGACGGACAGGGTGGCCCAGGGGGATGATTTAGGGAGATTCAGCTCTAAATACTCTGTGTATATCAGAGAGAGAAACTATAAGCTGCCTTTCCCACAATCCCCATTTTCAACAGAAAAGCATATTAGTAGATTAAAAGAGAAATTTTGAAAAAGAAGAGACTGAGAGAGAGAGAGAGAGAGACACAGAGAGAGAAACAAAAACAAGGTGGTCACAGCTGGTGCTAAAAGGTGAACAAAAGTTTGGTTTTAACCTCTGTCCACGCTTTTTGTTTAATGCTGCTTGAAGTTACCAGTTGGTTTCATCCCTCCACAGTCTAATCTAATCTGGAGTGGGTGGCTGTGGGCAGCATCTGTGCTCCAAGTTAAAATAGGGCTTTCTCACTGCCTAATCCTCTATCCAGGGATCACTCAGCAGGGTGAAGACAATTACCAGCCTTCTTTCTCATGCTAATGGAATCTCTAACTAGATCTTACAGAAAGACGGGGAAAAAAATAGACGGAGGAAGAAGAGAGGCGGGGACAATGGCGCAGAAAGATGACCTAACTAAAATGGGTTTTTAGATTACCATTTAATTATTGATAGAGACCCAGTTGTAAGGCCTAAGGTCAGGATTTGGAAAGCATTTTCCAAGAAAGGAGACAGATTGGGACTCGATTCCGGTTTGTGTTAGGTCACAAAGTTGCTGAGACGGTACTGATGTCAGCGACATATCTGCAGCTCTGTGCCATAGTCTGGCTTTCACCCTTTTTATCACATGCCTCCAGCAAGGTGTCTGGAGTGGTTTTAAATTGCATTAATATGCAGGAATTTATAGATTGCCTCCCTTGGCATTTCTGCAGGGAGGGGAAGAGAGTATTACAGTCTCCATCTGCACTAATTACTGGGTCTTGGCAGTGTTACCTGTCTCTTGTGAAGGACAAACCACGGCACCAAGCAGTAACACAGAGAGCAGAAGGAGCTCATCTGCTGGGGAGTCTTCAAGAAGAGGGATGTCTCTGGGGCCTTTTTACTCTGATATGTTTGATGTGTTGGGAGCCTTGACTACCATAAAAAAAAAATCTCTGCCAGCAACATCAATAAACTAAATGACTTCGTCTAACTTCCTTCATCCAGGGCTGAGAGAGAAGAGCTAACAGGCTTTACACCTGATTGGAGCGATAGCTGCATGCTTGTGCAAACTGTTGTAGTTAAATATATCGCCTGTTAATCCTAGTGAAAACTTAAATGGGCTCTCTCCAGCGTGTCAGGAGAAGTCATGGCAGCTCAGGGAAAAATCTTAACAGATGTACAACAGTCGTGTTCTCGTTGAAGTGCAGTTCTAAAAGCTGAAACAGAATGCAAGTGTTTGGTCTGCTAAATAAAATCACAGAGGCGGCAAAATTTATCAAAAAGAAGTCAAAGAAGTCAGCCTGTGTGCATGCCGCTAACTCTGCGATCGGCTCATAGCACAGTCCTTTATTAGGCTACTCTTGTTGAGCAAAGACTCTAAATTTTAAAATCATTACAATCTGCTCACTCTGCCCGTTTCTTTAGCGGTGACACCAGCATCTTGCATGTGAAAACAGCACAGGGATCAGTGCTTGGCACCTCAGGTTGCTCACTTACTCCCAGGTTGCCAACTTTCTGCATCAAACCTGCTTGCAGTGCTTCCTCAGCTTCCTGTGGGTTTCTCAGGTTTCTGTATTTGTTTGTCAGCCTGTCAGAAAGACTTCTTGGATCGCTGCTGCATGAACATCTTGCTGATGTTTGTGCCATCTGTGCCTTTAGCCAGCAGGTGATTACCAACCGCAGACTCACCTCCCACTCTGTCCAATTGGATTCCCTTTGCCGGCATGGTCGGGGCCAGCTTCAAGAGGGAAAAAGATGACAACAGCTGGATAGCACACATTATGGAGTAAAAAGAGAGACTGCTGAGTCTCAGCGATATAAACTGCAATAAGGAGAAAATATGTGGAGAAAACTGCCTTTTTCCTTTTCCCAACTAGCTGTGAGCACTCGTGTCATCCTCTCTTTTAAAGTCTTTAATATCCAGCAGAGCAAAAATGGCTTTGTCACACTTGAGATATATCAAATGAGATCAGTGTCAACATTTCAACGGTGCACTATTTGATTGCCTTGTGGGCTTCAAAACACGCTAATGTTATGCATGACTTAGTATTGGATCTGTGACACCCTCCAGTGAAAGACAGCGGAGTTGTCCTTTGGACCATGGGAATTGGGGTCACCTTAGGCCCTGCAGAGAGAGTGATATTTGGAGTCGGGCTTCGGCAAGTGAAAGAAGAAATCACACTGTTTGAATTTAATTATATTCCATTGATTTATTGAACACCCATTAATAAGCATACATTCTGAGGCTGGGCCGCTTTGCATGAAGGTTCTCTCTCGCTCGCTCTCGCTCTTTCCCTCTCCGTCTTCCCTCTCGCCTGCTCACTCCATTTCATCATAAATTGACATAAGCCTTTCTTTGAAGTTCAGGAGCCAAGCTGCGGAATGACAGCACAACAAACAATGAACAAAACGCAGAAAAAACAATGAACTTTTGAATATTCAAGTGAGCCACTATAGGATGGTTAGGAGGGGGGGGGGGGCAGCCCTTGTTTTATTGTTGTTGTGTTAAGCCATGAATGGACCTGTCTGGGACAATAAAGGATTGTGTCACATTGGGATAAGAAATTTTGCAACATCAACAATGCTTTACAAACCATGTGTAATAAGGTTTACAGAGGAAAACAGAAATCCCAGCATTAAAACCAAAAAGCACAAATCATTTTTTTTTCACATATTGCTGAAGTTAGCGGGGAGGGAGCTGGTTTATATTTGGACACGCTTCCTGGGTTTTTCATGGAAAAGCATTCTGTTTGTTTGTTTTGGATTGATGTGCAGTTTGAATGCGTGATTAAACTTTAGTTAATTAAAGATCATCCATTTCAGATTTCCGGTGTTTTTCAGGATAAACTTTACAGCCGGCCTCTACATTTGTTCGATAATCATTTAGCTGGGTCTGTGTGTGAAAGTGGTATGAGACAACAACTGATGCTTTTGCTTTGTAAAACAATATAACAAAAAACAACAAAGGCTGAGACAATAAGAGGGAAACAGGATGTGTTTCCCCTGTGGTTTGTCTGACAATCTTAAGCCACACTCTCATTGCTCAAAGTCCCCCATTGGCTTGAGCAGGAGCGCAGGGACTCTGGCATTTTGGAAGAGTACATTGGTTGAAATGAACAGATAAGGGCAGGTTTCCGAATGGCTATTAGTGCAAAGGACACTTTTCTTTTACACAATATACACAATATAACCAAACCCTTCAATCAAGTACATCCTGTATAAATATTAAAGTATAACACATAAATAGTTGTGTGACACTCTTTGATCAGTAAGAGCAGTCGTTAAACTCAAATTATGCCCAAAATTACAGTTTCCATGTAGTAAAATGTTAAATTTAATAAAATCTGTTCAAATTAAATATATTTGATTGGTATATATTCACATTTCCCTTAATGATTTATTATTTGAATACATTAACCTTTGATATGATATTTTTCAGTTACTCAGAAATATCGCTTCATGTTTATTGAGGGTGAAGAAACTGTCTTACCTCTCAGGCCTGTTGAAAACAAAACCGTTTTGCAAGTTGGCAGATTTTGTCAAGAACAATGTCCTTAACCCCTTGGTGCTCAAGGCCCCTTCACTGTCACATGTGATGTGAAGGTCATACTTATCGTGCTTGGCTTGCTGTAACAGCTCCGCGGTGATCACTTATTCTGTAGGTGTAAAAAGAGCAGTAATGTTAAGCCTTACATGACTAATGCTTTGGTAAGTCCCACCGAAAGCTGCACAGGTAATACCTCGGAGAACTGGAGACTGATTGCTTCCTAGTACTGCGGCGCACTATACATTGTTTTCCTCACTAGCTCGCATGGCTGTGCTTTACAATGTTTCAGATATGTGGGGACGTTTTTTATTTCAAAACCTTACAAGGCAGCGGAGCATGTTATGAACTCCATGTGCAGGAACAGCTGCAGGTGCAAAGAGTGAGCCGAACTATGCGAGCTGGTCTGCTCACGGCAACAACAAAAAAAAAGAAATTCAATACAAGAATTAAATTCTTGATTAGAGAAGAATTCCCACTAGAAATAAGTCTAATTATCTGCCAGTACAGATACTTTAGCAAGGTTTCTTGAAACAAGAAAAAATGTGTAGGCTTCAGAAAAGTAAGAAATTTCTTGCGATTAGTTATATAACAATTCAAGTCAATACAAAGCACTGGCATGCATTCCAAGCACTGTATTAAGTCAAATAAATTTAAGATGAATGTCAGTTCTTTTATCGATGGTTTCTTTCTTTTATGAGAGTGAAAATCTTTTGAAACCAGAGATATTCTCCGTGAGGTGTACGTGAAGAACAACACATTATAGCAAGTGATCAGGAATCATACCGCCAACCCTACAGTTAGTGAATAAATCTCTCTACAAGAGTTTAATATACAGTGTTGCAATCAATGCAATGGTCCTGTCTTTAACGTGACAAGTGTGGAGTGCATTAGAGCAAAGAACAAAAGTTGTGAGGGGGATCAATACCGTCCAACACTGTAACATGAATAATTGTCACAATTATGGTAAGAAGTCTACCTATAAAATGCCACCGGTGCAAATGGTACCTCCCTTTGAGCTTTTGGTCTGTTGTTGATTATATTGTTTTAAATCTCATCTTTGAGTTGATATATGTTTAAAGGCTAGTGGGTCCTCTTATCCAGAAATGTTAAATATTTCTGTTTTAAGATAAAACAACCTTGATGATTTCGTTAAAAATAGAAAATAATAACTATACTGGGTAAGGTTTTTAAAGGAGTGTGCTGCCTTTTGCAAATTAATGTGCTGATGTTGACACAACGCCAGTATTCGGAATACTAATGTGACTTAGCAAATCAAGTGTGATTATTAAGCAATTACTATGAGGGAGGCACAAAACAAGTTCTCACAGCTAAAAACAGTCTGAAAAGACAAATGAAGCTTGATGTGCATTCAAAATGACTAAACGGGATTTGCCAAATAAGTCAGAAAAATAGACGCATTCTTAAAAAGTCTTAATAATCTTTTACAGCCTGCTGTGTAATATTCTCAGAACAAGATCAGGAAGAATTTACAGCCTGATTATAAGATTGCAAGGCTTGGTTAGAGCTCGTACTTGGGCTCCAATCTTCCACACAATAATTGACATTAAACCCAGCAAATGGGTAAACATTAACAACCTATGCAGGTGTCTGTCAGTGAACCTTCCTAGAATAGGAGCGCAAACTGGTGGAAACACTGCCTGACAAGTCAACTCGAACCACCTTCAGATTTTACCCTCGTATTGCAGTTCAGGTAGAGAAAAAAATAGTATTTGTAATATGTCAATTAATAACTGGTTTAGATGCTCCTTAGTCTGTGTGTACATACATTTAATATTTTCTGAACTTCAGTCTTTCTTCTTTTTTTTTTAAACACTGGAGTTTAGTTGCCACATAACAGCTCAATGCTTCGCGAGGCTGTTATTTAGCACTAATGAAACGTAGCTCAGCACAAAGATGCAGTAGTTGGCTGTGAAGTCAATTAGTCCTCATTGCTATTATAGGGTTGACATTAGTCTAGGCATGCGTGTTTTGATTAGAGATGACAGACGACTCGCTGCTATTGGACTGCCAGACATTCCTCACCCTTCATCCCATGGGCGAAGCTATTGAAGCTGACTGGAATATGGAAAGCTAACAGCTGAGTGTTTTTGCCAAGTTGCCCTTCATCTGCAGGGAAACCTCTTATAAATATGACTGCTCGGCATACAAGGCCGTATAAACCCCAATAACTGTGACATGCTGCATTATATATATAAGGTCTGCTGCCAATATGTTATTCCAACACTGTATATCATGGCATTAATGCCCAAACTGTTGGCTTTTACACACAATGGCCTTTTGTTGTGCAGGTTATTTATCGTGCTGGTGTGAGGTTGTACAGAGCTGGTGGGTGAGTGCATCCAGGGGCTTGTATTGTTAGGGAATCAGTGGCTGTTGTTTGTGGAGCTGGGAGGGTTTGTTAACAATGCCTTTTTCATGTCCCAGAGTGCGTGCCTGTCGGCAAACGTCCCCTCAGAATTTTTGTTTGTGTGTGGTTTTGTTGTTGGTTTGTCTATGTGGATCAGGGTCGGCGAACATAACCCTCTCATTGTGTGCCACATCCAAATAGACCCTTTTTTGTTGGATACATGTGAGCATTAGTGTGTGGGTGTTTGAATATACAGTATGAGTGCAAATAATTTAATGCTGGTGTGTGGAAAGTGCCGAGCCGAAAGGGGTTTACTGCCAGTCCTCCCTAATGGAGCCTTTCACTCTCCCTCCATTCATGTGACGGTATGGTGACGGAGAAGGGGGGAGCCAGGGATTAACGGGGTAGAGGCAGTGCCTTGTTAAAGAAAAAGAAAGGGTTTGAGTGTGTCGATTGGATTAACTTGTTTGGGCTTATTAAGAGGGGAGACACAGCAGCTTGTTAAAAGCACTGCATGGGGCGTCCCATAGTGAGACGGCAGGGTCACCATTCAATTAGGCTAAAGCCACGCCCCCCGCTTATTGTGGAGGCTGTCTGCCAGGCTCCTGAACCACTGCTGGGAGGGGAAATTTTCACTGGTGACGCTTAAGATGATCAACTGTAGAAGCTTGATGAGACGTTTTCTGTAAACTGGTAACAACAAAAACAACAGCAACATTAACTAGAGCTGGGGAAAAAAAATTTTTTTTCCCGCTAATACTGGCAAAACCTGAAATCAGCTTCTCGCAGATAGTGGCGCTGATGTTGTATCATACTACAAACCCTTATTTTGCAACACACTGAATACAAGAAAATTAACAAATAAGATACATCCAAGAATATAAATTTACTGACTCAGTATTTATTAGTAAAACAATGATAATAATAATAATAACCCAGTGGGAATAAAATAATAAAATGAGAACAACAAATTATGAATTCAGTTTATTTACAATAAGCTTCTGTATATGGCTATCACTTACAGCTTCACCTGTTTCTTCAGGCAAGGGAGAAAGCAGTTTCACTCTACACAGGTGAAGTGAAATAATAGAAGCAGAGTTGACAACAAGAAGTTATGTTGCTGTAAGTGCAATAAAAGCTTCCCAGCAAGTGTTACACTGAGCGTAAGTGAGTGAGAGCGAGTGCGCTGCAGCTGAAGCGTAGTGTAGTAAACACTGGACAAAATAGAACTCGAGTGATTGATTGGAGCCATTATGGCCGTAACCAGTGCAGCTTTTTGTCAGAATCGGGCTGATATCCAATCAATATATTGTTAATTATTCCAATCAATTGTTACAAGAAAGCGGTTACAGTTACAGGAGCTAGGGACTAGTTTAGTTAGGTTTTGGATATAGCAGTCAAACCCGTTCATTACCCCAACAGCCAAATGTTAGCTTTCAGTCTTGATACATGTGCCCTGTATTAATAGAGAATGTTGCTGCTGGAGATGCAGACTGGCTTATATGAATGTAAATCCTGTGATACTGATAAACTTTTCATATGGCAGTATAAGCCAAAGTTTACAAAAGATAAATGCTGTTTAAACACAAACAGCTGCATAGGTGCGGTTCCCATTTAATGCAGTGTAAAGCTGTAAAAACGTATATTAAACCAGCACCCATCTGATTACAGACTAAGCCAACAGTTTAGGTTGGACATGCATTTAATTTGGATAGTTTTTGATGCTTGAGATATATTTTTTAGAGCCATAAGTACCCCGTCCTGAGGCTACTTTAACTTTAATGTATTTATATTTATAACAGGATCAGCATTTTAGCACCAGCAAAGAAATAACCTTTGTCCATAAATAAACTCCTGAAAAAATGTACACTGCATGCCACCTGCACATATAGCCAGCATGATAAGCACATTGCTGACCTTGATTTCTGATGGTACAGAAATCAAAGTCAGCAACACCTGAAATACCGTGTTAAAATAACCGCTGGTAGTCAAGACTGATGAAAAGTGGAATGTGACAGCGGCTCGATGAATCAGACGAGGACTCAAATCAAACTGCACGTTGTCTCCAACATCGTTTCTCTACTTCAGACTAAAACACAGTCTGAGAGTTTATAAATTAAAACAAAATCTCTGTTTTCAGGGTCCTAAAAAAGGTAAAGTAATTTGGATGTTAGGCAAAAAGCTGCAAAAGTTTTACATTTTAATTTTAAGATGAAAACCTGTTAGTACGGACATGTCCTGGGTATCAGCTGCCTCACTCTCTCTTTCACCTGGAACATGTATACCTCAAAAAACACACACACGCACCGTTCATTCATCCGTGACCACCCTGTTACACCCCGCACTTGGCAGGATGCTTATCTGAGCAGACAGCTTTGGGCGCAGGGAGCCATCTCCTCTGATCTCCTCTGCAGTTTAAGAACCTTTTAACTAAGAAATAGCCCTCTGCCAAGCCCACCGCCTCTTGATTCCGGCTTATTCCCTCATCTCATGGGACTGATCTTCCGCCCCCATTGCAAACCCTGCAGCAGCGTTAGCAAAACGAGAAAGAGCCGATAGACATCCTGGCTTTTGAGATATCCCTGCACTGGTGTAATAGGAGACCTGTGAGTGGATTTGATGAGTGAGTGAAGTGCAGGTGGGGTTTTTTTTTTTTTGGGCAGTGAGTGTGTGTGCTCGCACACATTCTTCAGCAGCTCCACGGGGTTTGACCTCAGGAAGACGGGCTGTTTTTTTGGGCAGCTGGACGATGGATCACAGGGTTTTAGTTTGGAGATTATATCCTGCCACTGATAGACATCTGCTAAGTAGTACAATAACCTAATGGGAGGAGATGAGGGGAAAAGGGGGACATGACAAACAAGCTGAAGACTTGCACCTTCTGCTTCTCTCTTAACGGCAATAATAGGGGAAAATTGGTTCTTGAAATTGAATTGAAAAAAAGAGGGTCTCTTTCAGCAAGTATAATGCCTCCGAATACATTTGGTGAGCAGCAAATGGAGAAAAATGGAGGGTAGTTAGACGATTGTCTTTTATTCCAGAGAGGGGAAAACGGCAGTGGTATCCCCCGTTCAGACTAGCTTTTAGTCTCAATCTACACCATGTGTCCCTTTCCACTCTCTCAACCACTATCTTTGAACAAATGGACTGTGAGGATGGGCTTGTTGTGAAATTAGTATCCTCACAGCGAGGACACAGAGAAAGGATTATGTGAATAGCCAGTAATGAGCTCAAAGTGCCAGTGTGTTTAGGCCAGGCCTGCCTGTGTGTGAGAGGAAATGGCACTGCAAGCGACCTTTTTTTGCTCAAGCACCTGGCGAGACAGAGAGTGGCCCCTCTCTTCACTGGAAATGTGTGTGAGAGAGGAAGAGGGAGAGGAGTCTGCGGAGTCTAAAGATGCAGTTTACTCATATTTATTAGAGAGATGCATTTTTAGTGAACACCCTTTTCACACCGACAGGCTAAAAGAGTTGTTTTGTGCTGCTTCTAAAAGGCTTTAAAAATACATGTGACTGCGAGTGTTAAGTGCATTATACAAGCCTCGGGGTCTGAGGTCAAATGTCATTTCTTTAAAACTGTTTTATTTTTTATTTTTTTAAAAGGCTTTTTATGGGTGAAAGACTGCATTCTGGGCGGGGAGGATGCATTTAACACCTGTTTCTGATCATTACCTATTCAAACCAAGGAAGTCATTCACTGTTAATTACAGGCAGCAAGATGTGTTTGCGTATCGTAGTTCCTTTCTGCATTTTTCACCCTCACACTTCTAATCAAATTTTGCTTGAATCATTCGAAAAGCTAAATGGCTGTAGAACATTTGGATGCGCTTCTTAAATCTCCTTTTTTGAGAGGTAAAATCTATGTGGGGGATTTCACAAGTTTATACAAATACACCTGTAAATAAAAATCTAAAGTTAATTACTGCAAAACTCAGAGGAAGGATTTTATCTATAATTTTCCTCTTTTTCACCTAAGCTGTGGCGGGGATGCTCTGTTTTAAGGCCAGATGATATAGCACTGAAAAAGTAGGCAGTAAATTTGTATTTATGCATTTGGAATTTATTATCGCAGATATTCAATAAAAGTTACAAAAGTTACTGTGTAATTTTGTATAAGTCATAACTTAGCCTGCTTTAGATGATGGTTTTTGACTTTGGTCAAATATTACAGGAACATTTAGTCATTTACAAAGCTTGATTTGATTGGATTCTTCAATGAGTGGTTTAATATTTTGACGATTTTCACCGGTGGTCTGTGTTTTGCTTTATTCTTTAAATGAGTGAGACAGGAGCTGGCGCTTTGCTGCCATTAATTTATCTTGTAATCATTGTAATTGCATTCTTTCATATTAAAATGATAATCTATAAAACTAAGTAATGGACTGATGGCAGGTGGCTAAATGTTCATTTAGTGATTCACTGAGAAAATAAATAACAGGGGACAAGCCTGTGACAGGCGCATGAGAAATCATTTTTCAATAATCTGCCACGCATCATGGCGGGAGACGCTGGCGCTGACAGCATAGATGAAATATTTGCCTCTGTTCTTTGTTTTAATATGGGAGGAGACCAGCCCAGATGGAAACAATAGTGTTTCATATTGATGCATTTTGGACAAGACATTCAAACACAGGCTGAGCTAAGATTAAGGCCACAATCCTTTTTATAGACACAGCCATTATCCATTGTAGGTGAGACTGGGCTGCAAAACTGTTCAATACAGCGAGAGCGTGTGGTTCCAGGAAATGAACGGTATCCGCTGAGTAAACAATAGAGGAGTGAATCTCGATCCTTATCATATAAAAACACTTCTGGAACCTTGGTGGTTTGCTTTAGCTGTTTTCATCTGGCCCATAAAACCAGTAGAAGTAATCAGTCATCATTGTGCTATGTGACACTCATAGGTTTCTGATGAATGATAACCTATATCTACATAATATATGTAAAACTGTGTCCTGTGCTTTCCACTAGCACTAGGATGGGCTTTTTGAGAAGAAGCTAGCAGCAACTGCTTCCCTGTTCCTGAGTGAAGGTGGCTGTGGGGGAAAAATGGAAGTGTAGAGCTGGAGATTTATGGCCTAGAGGGAGATTGATTAGTGCCGTCACTAGCCCTGATGTACGGTTGGCAGTCTCCCCCTCCCAGCCCATCGCATTTGCTCACACATACACATGCAACCATACGGTTCAACACACGGCTACACATACATGCAGACACTGCTCAGTCCCCCCCAGGCCTTTCCTGACAGTCCCCCAGAGCTGTTGCATGTTAAGTTGTTGCAGACAGACGGCTGTTTTCTCAGCATTCCCATTTTTTTTTTTTTTTAAGCTGTCCATAGATAACGCCATCAATCACCACGTACACGCTGGCCTGGAAAGAATGTGTCTCAGTGTGCCTGAGTATTGCTACTTTGTGTGTGAGCCCATGTGTTTGTTTTGACGATGGTTTCATGGACAGGAGATGCGGTTGAATGGCTTTGTGGATGTGCTGTTTGAAGCTGCAGAGTGACTGGCCTGGACTGTGCTCCGTGTCAACTGTGGTGCCCCGATGCAGGTGTGTGTTTATCATTCAACACACAGCTGAGGGGCAGGCAGCCGTAGGCATGCTTTACCAATTAAATCGTGGGTAAGAAACCTAGCCCATCTAGCCCAGAGCCAGTTCCCGCAGCCTTACGAGACACGGCCATGGAGCTGTGACCTCGAATCATCCTGCTTAATTCACTGCAATGTTCCTATTTTTCTCTTTCTCTTGCTCCTTTTCTACTCTAGGTTGGCCGCAGAACTCCCCCGGCTGTTGTACTGTGCCCACCTCGCCATGCTGGCCTGTTTGCAGAGGAGGCAAAACCCTCAACCCCAGCACCCAGTGTGTGCCAGCAAGACCCTGGAGCCACCACAAGCCCTTGGACGGAAATGTAAGTTAACAAAGAGAGGGTGCGATGGAGGTCAGGAGTTCTTGCCTGAAGCAGTGGAATGAGAACGTCGTTTGTGTTTGATCTTCATGCTGAAGGACGGAAACTTGTTGTTAACCCTAACTGAGAAGTTACGAAAAATAGACTTTTCAGTTTCTGTTGTTGGCACTATTTTCTCTCAATACTCTGATGAATTGTAAACAGTTTCATTCACTTTGCACTTAGACCTTGGAATGCTATGTTGTTTGGCTACTCATTGTGAGGGAGGCTGTTTAGCAGTGCTGATTGTGCAGTCGTGGCAACAGGGCCGAACAGACAGTGTTTAACGTGCCTCAGTGGCCCTGGGTGACCCTGAGGGTCTGTAAACATTTACAGTGTCTGGCCCTGGTTGTGCCGGCCGCATGTAAAGTGTGACAGCTGCTCTGTTTGCTCCCGAGCACCACCCTCTGTCCACCCACAAAATGGTGTAAAGGGACAGAGATGAGCCAGGGCTGAAAACCGCTAAGAGTGCTGGCGAAACTAGCTCTAACCAGTTTGGGATTAGAGAGAGCTGCAGCGGTCAGGCCTCTGGAAGGTGAACTTCTCGTTAACTTTGCTGAAGCTTTGGATAAGCCTTTTTTGTCTGACAAGTGGAGGAAAGGTCTTTCCTGCTTATTTAACACTCCTAGACTCTTTATTGGCCTTTGTTTACATGGCAGGCCTACAAGCTACCTCAAGCTGATTAAAAGGGCTGGCGGATGGAGAGCAGGGGAGTACTAACCTTGCAGTTTTTACCCAAGCTTACAAAGGCTTAGTGGAAATAGAAGGATCTGGGCTTCTTCATCAGAGGAGCATTGTATCAAGCCTTTAACTAGCCCAGTGGAAGGCTTGAAACTCTTGATTGGCAAAGAAATGAAGCACTGCCCAAATTCTTTTTCAGCTCCTCACTGTCCAATTAGCTACTCTTCAGCTCAACATCACTTTCCAAATTCCTCCTGCAGAGGAGAGAAGAATCATAAACAAAAAGGTGACTGTATAATATATGTACTCTGGGTTTTTTTGTTTTGTTTTTTCTAGTCTGTGTGGATAGGGAGGTGTATAGGTGTGCATGAAACAGGGAGGAACAGAGAGATAAACAAAGCCTTGGGTGCATTTGGAAGGGTTGGCTCTTTAGATTAGTGAACCAACCACAAATCTCTAATGAGGTTTTAGAGAGAGAGGCAAAGTGAAAGGGCGAGGGGGAAGGAGAAATTGTGAAAATAAAATTAGTGAAGGTAAAGATGAAGAGGAAGGGAGAGAAATGGAAGGAGTCTTCAGCAGTCTTCTTAATCGATTCCGTACTTCCAATTTTGCAGGATTAGCCCACTTCCTCTCAAGGTCCTTTATTGAAGAGCAGCCAGTGGGAGTCAGGACTCAAATCAATAGAGAAAAAGAACAGTCTCCAGCTTTCCCTTTGCCCTCCCTCTTGCTGACCCTCTCTGTCTAACTCTCCCTGTCACTCCCTCTCCTTCTCCACCTGTTAAACCCTTTGATTGAAGGACTACCGCAGTGACTGACTTGAGGTTCATAATGAGGATGTTTGAACATAATAACCTCCTTTCTGTCCTTGGACTGGAGGGAGGGGGAGGCAAGTGTTGGATTTCCACCATCGTGCACCACTTGGCCTCAATAAGGCAATTGTTTGTCCAGGCCTATAAAGGCTGCAGAAAAGCAGACAGTGGGTCTGGCTGCAGAAGTGGGCACACTCAGGTCACCATGCTGAGCAGGTCCCATGACTGATTGGTCGTGGCCCAGTTTGTGCCAGAATGGAAAGGGTTTGTGGCTAAAGTGACAGGGCTCTCAACAGGAGGCTGAATACAAGAATACACCCTTGAAATGGACAGTAAGTAAAAGTGCAGGAGGGGGATTACGTGGCAGCAAAGGTAGAGGTGAGCTCTGTCATTTGCATCTGCTTTCCTTTACACAAAAACCTGTCTTTGTGTGTGTGTGTGTGTGTGTTAGAGAAAGTGGAGGTGGGGTGGCAGAGCATTGGGATAAGAGGGCGAGGAGGGTTTTAAAAAAAGCCCCTGCATGCAGATGCCGAGTGGCTGCACAGTTCATTGATGCGACTCCCATTGAATCCCATTAAAAATCCCTCATACCCTCAATAAAAAAGGACTTAACTGGCTCTACCATCAGCTGGAAGCGTTCAGATCGGCTCGCCAGACAATCAATTTCCCCCAAGCGCACAGAGCTTAGCAGGAGAAACAGGAGGCGGAGAGCGGGATGTTTCCATTATCACAGCCCGCTCTGTGTCTGGGCTCAGGAGGGTGGGGTGAGGTACTGTAGAGTGGGGAGAGAAAGGAGGCAGGAGCAGAGAGAGACGGTGAAAGACAGACAAGTGGAGAAGAGAGAGAGAGAGAGAGAGAGAAGCAGAAAGGGAGACAGAGAAGCTGGCTTTTCAAAAAGCTATTGACCGCCTGCCCTTAAAAATATCATATTGGATTAGCCTCACAGGGCAGCCTTTTGATAGTTTTTTCTTTGGCCGTAGAATTAAAAGGAGTGCAGAGCATTACTTGAATTATAAATCATAGGCACTTGCTTTCACTGCGCCCAAATTCCGCACATATGTGGCTGCACTCTCCAGCGCCAGCCCCTGTCATTTTTAATTAAATCCCCCCTTATGGGTGACATTTGTAGCTTGCCCCCTCCTTCGTCCTCCCCCTCCACGCCTATCTACCACTGCCCTAGATGGAGACATGAAAGGCAGAGACGGCAGCGGAGCCAGGACCTCTCATCGTGTTGTGCCCCACAGAGAGGGCACCCATCCAGACAGATGAGAGAGAAAGGCCCTGCAGGGGGAGAGGGGTGAATGGATGCCACTGACCCTGGCCACCCTTAGCCGGCAGTGACCTTCCTCTCCACCCATCCCTCTCCTTGATCATCGTGGTCCTTCGATGTGGTTCGGAAGGTCCAGGGAACACGGGTGAGCGTTGAAGCCCCGCTCTCGGAGGGGAACGGGAGGCGCACCAGTCCAGTGAACACTGAGATGGCTGGACAGGAGGCCCAGCAGCCCCCACCACTCCCCTGCCTCCCCTCTTGCCCAGACAGCAATTACTCTGTCACATGTCAGCTAGAGAATAACAGGTCCAGAATCCTTCACTTGAGTGGTTGATGGGGGTATTTCTGCTGGCTATTTTCCAAAATATTATCTTTTCAAATTTCAGCAGGTTTTAATTTGTTTATTTATTCCTTAGCAGTTGCATTTGTGCCAGCATGACATTTTGTAATGATGCAGTTGTCAAAATGGGTGTGCATATTTGCACATTTTGTCCAGGCATGCTGTCAATACTACAGTACCCTTGTTAACCACACAGCTTACTGCCACTCCCATATTTGTCCTATGATTGGATCAGACTTTGGGCTAAACCTGGGTGTTCCCTTGTGTCTCTAACCTCAACAGGGCCTGGTTGCAACTCATGAGCACACAGCGGTGAATTATAATTACTTTAGGTGTCACTGCACCTAAGCCTAATTAAAACAAAAATGATTTTCCTTTTAAGATGAATGCAATTCCACCGAAGTCAAACACCTAAAGCTGCTTTTTTTATTATTACTATTTAAAGTTAAAACCACTCTTCAATCAACTGTTGTACAGCCCAGAATTTTTCTTGTAGCAGAGACGTGTACACACACATTTACACAAGCACACCTGCAACCATAACCCTGTGTGACACCACCCGGGAGGCCCGGGGGTGCCAATCAGCCAGGTGTAGATGAAAAATTCCCAGAAGGCTTGGTATCCCAGGTTCATTCTATGTCAGGCCAGGTTCGGCCCTCTTCCAGCTTGATCGACAGAGACAACCTGGCCTTGTCACATACAGCCTTAGGACATGACATAGAGGTACACCTGGGGATTGTAGTTTTCCTAATAGCCCCATGCTTTTGCAGGCAGAGCTGCCAAAGCCATTAGTTTTCTTTGCTTTTAGCTGCTTCTCTTCCTAAGCCACACTGCCATTGGGAGGGAAATATGCTCAGGTAATGACCTGCTGCCACCTCTCCTCCACACTTGTCTGAGGCAGTACGAGACATAACAGTGGAATTAGCTGGCCGTATCAAATTGCACCACAATACTTCAACAACTACTATCCAAGGGGGAAAAAGGGGAGTTGGCAAGAAAGGGGAGGGAGGGGACTTTTTCTAGTTGAATATTTAAACGTGGTCACTTGCGGCAGCAGAAATAACAGCCTTTACCCTGATTGCCTCAGTACCCTGGAGGTGGTGGGGGCTGGAGGGTGTAAAGCGAAACTGGGAAAAAAGGAATGGAGACTGCAAGGGAGAGCAAATCTGCATGCACTTGACCTTTTCCCGCTGATTGAACTACCTCATTTCTAACTCCCATTTGGAATTCCACAGAGGGTCCACAGAGACTGTCATTATTCCACTGTCTGCAGCAAGGAAGCAGAGGTCACGGGGTGTTTTTTACAGTGCAAGGTGATTGACAGCTATCCACGGCCTCCTCCATAACTCATCCTCGATTCCTATTTATGCAGTCTCATTTTGGGGAATCGCTGGCTTTGCATAGCTGCACTGATTGTGTAATTTGCACTTTTGTCATATTGGTAGATTGTGAAAAGCGGAGAATTTTGAGTCGCAGTTTATTTCAGAGAGACGGCCATATGATATTAGTTGTACATATCTTACCTCATGCATACCACAGCCTCTTCTGTCGTGTTGGCGTCTGATTGCTGGCACACAGAGAATCATTTCCGGATGGTGGCATCCAGCAGAGCCATGCCTTCCCTCTGCCCTCTGCCTTCTGCTGTGAACACAGGGGGTGAAGCAATCTTATTGCCTTGAGAGGTGAGCTTGAGGAAAAGGGACTCTGGTGTAGTTTTGGTCGCAGCAGGACTTGGGTTCAAAAACAGGTTCCTTGTTCCAAAGCCTCCGAGCTGGCATTTGGGCGTCCCAGGTGCAAGGCATCGACACCCTCTGTCTTCGCCTGCCAGAAAGTGGGGGTGGGTTGGAGGATCTGTGCGAGGGTACAGAGAGTGTCTGCAGTCTCTAGCTGTCCCACAGGAAATGATCGTGTCTTCATAAAGCTAAACCCAGCACAGTCTGGCTGTGAGAGGCGTTCAGGAGGTTTTGCACACTCCTGGCAGGATATTTTGTTTTTGAGCACGCGCGTCTTAACAAAACTTAAAATAAAAACATAATTTTGGTCCAGTATTTGGACTTTAAAAGTGTGCGAGTTGGAAGAAAAGTTTGAGTTTTTTTAACCAGACTTCCAGCCATTAATTGCTCTATTTCTGTCCACTCGCTTCATCCAAATGAAAATACTACAGCAGATTTGAAAGTTTAAATCAAGATATTATTATTTACACTCTTAAATTCTACTAAACTGGCAATATTTTGGACAAAAATAGTCCTCTTTGGAGTCTAAGAGAGGATTCAGCAGCATTTAGTTTTAAGTGAATTAGCCAACACATTTTAGCCTCATAGCTATTATTGAGATTCCCAGAGTACATATTGATCAGTATGTTGTTGCACGAGTTCTTTGAAGGGTGTAAACATGATTAGAAAATGCACAAAAAGTCATGTGTGAGCAATTTGAAATTAGAGAGCCAGTAGCAGTGTTTAGTTTTGGTTTGAACCAGCGATGAACTTTTAATACCACTCCTGCCTTTGGTTTTTCTTTCTGCTTAAGCAGTGCAGAGGTTTTGGCAGAGAGCGCATGGGAGTGCAAACTGACAACAGCACAATAATCAAATCATTGTTCCAGTGGGACATTTAACTGCAGTCTGCGGTTTGCTCGTTCTCATGAAGCCCATTTTTGTCATTTTAGGATGTTAAAATTTTAATATTTACTTACATAGTTAAAGATTTGGGGTCATGGTTTGACCCTAACTTTTTATCCTAGACCTCTGGCAACAACTTCCAAACCCTCTTCCATGGTTCCTTTAAGACTTTAGAGACTATCCCCAACAATCAGTTTACCCAATCACAACTCAAAGGACAATCTGCAAACTCTGGCCTTCAAATGAAAGTGGCTTCTCAGGAAATTGCTCATGGCAGTGACCAGATGGTGCCACTGATACAAATATACAGGTTTCATTTAGAGGAGTGCACTGAGTAAGAAACAAAACTTGCAAGAATGCAACTCAAATTTGGTATCAGTAATAGTTTGTACTGGCCTATAGTCACTTCTTTTTATACAATAAAAATGAATCTATTAAATAATAATGAATAAGAGCAATGTGAATTTTATTATTAGGGCAACTCCACCAGAGCTTCACCTGTTGGTCTTCAAACAGGTTCCTTCTGTTGGCCAAGAGGCAGAGTTTCATCTGGGTCTGCGATGACCATACAGCAGTCAGTATGTTGCTTCTACACGTACACTACCTGTTACATCATCTAATGGTGCTTTCACTTGCACTGAAACTGCTTGGTGAATCTCGCCAGCAAGATAGTGGGTGACGATTTACTCACAATGTTCTTGTAATACATTTTTATCTCATTTTCTCTGTCTGTTAACTTTAGGGTGTCATCGGTGTAATTTACCACACAAACTCTCTTATGTAACCTAATTTTGTCGCTTTGGTGAAAGGGTTGCTTGACAGAGTTGTGTATCATTCATGCCAATAAAGCATACTGAATTCAGTTAAACTGAACTCTAATACTTAAAAAAAGTTTTTAAGTTTGACAATAGTCCCATAAGTGGATAAGATGGAGCCTTATTGATGAAAAAAACATTAAAACATTCAGCTTCAAGCGATGGTTAACATTATAGAATGTTGCATCTATTAAATCCTTCCTTCAAAAACTCCACTGACATTAAATCTTTCCAAATTTTGATTCATGTTTTTGACAACATTTTCATTTATGCATCTCCTCTCCTCTCCTCTCCTCTCCTCTCCTCTCCTCGGCATGTGTACTGCCTTGTTGTCTGTGCAGTGTTAAATATTAATTGGGAATCAGTGGAGGACTTGTCTCCTAAATGATAGAACAGAAGGGCCCAGGCTTGCCTCAGGCAGCCTGCAGGCGCCTTTCTTCTTCCATTTACCTGCAGGCCTGCGCACCAGCACTTCCTCCAGTCTGACAGGCCTGCCCAGGCCCCTCCAGCCTTCCTTCATCTCTCCATCTCTCTCCCGCTCTCTCTCCCTTAACTCCCCATCTCCTCTGCTCTGTGCACTGGTTCCTTTTCTTATCTACGTATGTGCTTACGATCTTTACCTCTGGGTTTTTGGTTTTTTTTACTCCCAAACTGTGTGTGTGTGTGTGTGTGTTGTTGCTGTGTCCATTAGAATTTGTGCATGACTCTGAATGCTGCTGGCTCTTTGCTGTACATGTAGCCCTTTGAGAAAATGGTGTCACAGTGTGGCATATTCTCTTAAAGACAGAACAAGGAGGGCCTGACATAAATCTTTCAGGTCAGGTTTTTAGCTTGTTGGGTTTTTTTTCTTGGCTCTGTGTCCCGCATTGCTCCCTGGCTCATCGCTGAATGGTTTAATCTCTGTTTCCTCTTCCTGATGTTTTCCCATAACGGGCCTCATAGTTTGTCTTTCTGTCTTCCGTGAGCTGTGCTTTGTTCCTCTCTATCAGCCTTGTCATCTGGAGAGGTGTACCAAGACAAAACAAAACAACTGGAGCCGTCTGCTTCTTTGTTGCGCTGGCTGGCTCTAACTTGTGGATGACCCTTCTGGATGGAGTTAATTAAGCTGTCGAGATTTGTTTTGGAAATCAAACCAGTTTGACCTGCTGTTTTATTTTCCCTCTCTATCTGTTTTCAGCAGAGCACAGCTTTTTTTACAAGGTTCACTGAAGGTACACTGTGAAGTGGCAGGGCTGAATGTAAAATGGGAAGAACCTGGGGAAGGAAGGAGGAGAGGGCAGCAGAGAGGAATGGATGTAAATGGAGGAGAGTAGGAGGTGGAGTTGACTTTGATGCCATAGGAATGAGTTCACAGGCTCATGAGCACAGGCCTAATCGCACATGACAATATCGGCTGGTGTGCCAGTCGCAGCACATAACCACCCCGCTGCTTGTGCTGACTCGGGGTATTTGCTGATAAAGCTCTGCTTTCTAGACCATGCTGTATGCACAATGAGGGTGGCCCAGGCAGGCCTGCGGGCTGGCTCATCACAGAACCCGCTTCTATACAGAACCGTGCACTCAACTAAGCCCTTTGGCAGGCCTTGATTATTAAACAGAAAGCAATTTTTGCGATGAATATAGTTATTTTTTTCCATTAATCTATTATGTTGCCCATCCAGCCCCATAAATTATTGCAAATGGAAAGAGCCTGGTGAAACTTGTGCCTGAAATGACGCTGTGGCTGTGAGCAGCTCTCTTCACAGTGTGAAATATTCAGGACGGTTATTTTTCCATTGAAATGCCTTTTTTTTTGTCATGGGAACAAACATGGAGCTTGTTGTTTTTGTTTGGTCGTTTTTTGTTTTTTTTTTAAATTAATTTTGTTGTTGTTGTTGTTTTAAAGTGCAGTGTGTAGTGTGAGGTAAACATGTTGCCCCAGTTTTTCTGTTTGTTTGGTGCACGGGTGTCCTACAAAAGGCCTGACACGGTTGCTGCTGGCCTGCATTCCTTTGCGGCTCAAAGAGGACTAAACTACCCACTGGTGTTGTGTTGACCAGACACTCAGCTAGATCATTAGTAATTAACATGCGCAGTGATCTCCTGAATTAAAGGGAGGCTCATCTGCTTAGTTCGCTTTCTTGCACACTAAGATATCTTCCCCTAGACTCTAAGGCTCCTGCCTAAATAGCTTGTCATATTGTAAGATATTTCAGAAAGGTCAGTGTTGATAATAATGTTTTAATTCCTTTGAGAGGCAGCAGGTCTGCTCTGGTGCTGCCAGTGGTGTTAATGGGGCAGGAATGCAGGGCGAGTGCTTTCCCACGCTGTTGGTTTTCTTCTGCTGGGTGCGTTTGAGATGAGGCTCTGGGCCGGCAAGGCTCTGCTAATGCAGCCAGAGTGCAGACAAATGGAAAGTGACACTTGTGTGTGTAGAATGGTATTTGTGGTGACGCTTTGACTACAGATAATAAAGTGTTCGCCCTGAGGTGATTTCGCCCGGCAAGCACCCCAGATGAAACTCACTTACTCAGAGAGGGAGACAGAAGAGACTGAGAGAGGGATGAAGAGACAGAGAGGGGGATGAAGCGTGAGAGGAGCACAGAGAAATAAAAAGGATGGGAAAAAAGAGAGAAAGCAGCAAAGAAAAGATCCAGAGACAAGCAGAGGGAGAGTCAATGTTTTTTTATGGGTCAGAGGGTAACGCTATTATTTCAGAGAGTGGTGGGTTTTAGAGGTCAACGCACTCAGGCTGAGAGTTGTCCTTTTTTTTTCAGACTAAATTGTGTTTATTCACCTGTTTGGTGGTTTTTAATAAGAAATCAATTAGCTTGCAGCTAATTCTGATTTATGGATTTTATTGATGAATTGCTATTGATGTTAATAAAGAGAAAGAACGTCAGGTTCATCGGGAGGGTAAAATATTAGAATTAGTTGTTAGTGGGATCTGTGTGTGTGTGTGTGTCTGCCTGCCAGGCCATGTGTACAGAGGAGTCCTTCAGGATCAATCAGTTCTCAGTAATTTCCCCTACAGCCCATAAAAGCCAGGTCTGTCTAGAAGGAGCATGAGGCTGCCACATCAAACCAGCTAATTAATTTTCATAGCTGATTCAGTAACATCTGGCTTTGGAGATAAATTCTAATGAGAAAATGTAAACACGACAGTGTCCTGATGGTATAATATTTCACATTTCTTTGGTAGAAACCTTTATAATAGAAATCCAATTAGCAAGTTTTGATTTGGACACGTTAGCCGCATATGTAAAACATTAAAAGACGTGTAATAGCATGCAGACATTCAGAACAGAAAGTGAAAACCCATTTCTGTTTTTCTGCTGCTCCCTTTCACTGTTATCCAGTACCTGCGGACCCCATCTCTGTATCAGCGTACTGTATTTACCGCACACGTGCGCCGCTTCACTGCAGGCTAACCAAATGACCTCATGCCGCAGTGAGGAGGAAGCCCAGATTAGTCTTTCAGTTTGGTATTTTTTTCCATCTGCTTGTGTGGAAAATAGATAGATTAAATCTTGGATCAGATTGCCTTTAATGAAATGAAAGATTAAATGTGGGAGTTTTGTCCAAGTTTTGCTTAAATCTATTTTAACGATTAAATCCATTTTTGACATGGTGCCATGCCTGCGTGCCTGTGAAGGATCAGTGTGCAGATTGCTTTAACATTCTCATTATCCGCTTTGCTATTTGTGAAACATGTTGGCAGGTTAAAAGCCCAATATGCGGTGCAGTATGGTATCCCCTGTTGAAATATCTTGTCCAGCTACTGCTTTTATTTACATAGCAATTCATTTGATTAGAGAAATAATTTTCTCGTAAGTTGGTGCGCGATGTTTGATAAAGTGACGGCAATTGGAAACAAAAAGCTGCATTAAATAAACCGTTTTTGATTCAACAAAGTTGTATAGAAAAAAATCCAATCAATAAGTCATGAAGTATTTAGAAAAGAGTTGTCTGGTGAGCACATTTTTGTTTCCACTGCCTCACAATATGCATTTGTTTGATGATTGTGATGACACAAGCAGCTGCTGAATTCAGACAGCTCTATCCTCTGAGAAATCATTGCAGTTTGATTTTTATCTTTGCAATTATAGATAGCAGAGGCCTGACAAATAATTGCCTGGATTTTTTTCCCTTCCCTGTGTTGTTGCACAGAAAATCAACCTTGAGATGAACAGAGAGAGATGAGTGCTTGTAAAAAAAAAAAAAAGCTTTTCTGATATCAAGCAAGCAGCAGGGTTTCCTTTCCCCTCACGTGCACTTGAATTGATTAGTACTTTGGTTGAGGGCATATTCAACATGTCTGCCCCCCTGCAAGGCTGCTCTACCCTGTTGATCAGTGGCTCATACAAGAGCTTCCTCCGCTCTCTCCCTCTCCTCAGGAAGCTCCTGTGGGGCACCAAGGCTTTGATTGACTGGCGGCTGAGTCCACAGGACGCCTCTATTATTATCATCTCTACCTCGGCAGAGGGGCGGGGGTCTATGTCCAGGGGGTCTGGCCGACAGCCCCTGCTTTGTGTGCCCGATAGTCAATTAGAGGCAGCGCTCTGCCGGAGACGAGTGGGATGCAGGGTTAATTGCAGAGGACCAAACAGCTGGCTCTATCAGGGCCCATTGTGTTTGCAGCAGTTGTCACGGCAATTGAGGCCTGGCTGTAATCGCTGACTAATCAGCCTTGTGCCAGATGACACCTCCATTAGCACAAGGCAGGTATTGTTCAGGACGTGAAGCTGCCTCTGGCTTTCCCCTGCCTGCCCATCCTTTTACAGCAAGTTAAGGGACGCTGATTCTATCTGCTAAGAGATAAACAATAGCCACAGGTCAAGGGTTCCTTCAAGGAGCAATGCTGTTCAGCCTGCCCTGCGCTTGACAGGTCAAACCTTTTCCGAGCTGGGAGATTGTGATGTGAAGGATTTGAATTGCCATGAATTATTAATTTGAATAAATTTATTACAGTGAGATTAATGGCTGACTGTACATTAGTGCAGGAATGTGCTGTGAGAGTGTGGAAAAGGAGCATCCCGCCAGCCCAGTCCTCTAAAAGACAACCCAGATAAATGAAGAGCAAAGGTGTAGAAAAGAGGCCCAGCACACATGACTGCATATAGGTTTACGGTATATACGCCGAGTATTTCGAGGACATGCTTTTACTTAATATGGACTGTCTTTATGAGGGGAAATGGTTCCCAGCGAAAGTAGCGGGTGCTGAACTAAGACTGACCTCTTGCTTTCTTTCATCTTCCTGGTCATTTCTGTTCCTGTAGTTTGCCCTAACCTCATCACAGGCTGCTCTGTTTGTTTGGCCGTAGTCAGAGTGTATTACACACTCGTTGTTCTGTGAAAACCTAATTGCAGTTCAACCAAATGGTCCTCTTCCTTCATCTAAACAAGCGTTCTTCTCCCTGCTCACCAGTGTGCATGGTCAGAGGGGATCAAAGCATGTGGTAAGTAGGGACGTAGGCTTTACAGGAGTGAGTGAGGAAATGCTGAGGGCTTTTTGATGTTTTGGAGCATTTTCTCCGCTAATAAGGAGAAACTTCTCCAACCTGCTCATAATTTTAGAACACTTGGAACACTAATAAATGGGAGCAAGGGCATTTCAGGCAGTTCTCTCAGACTTTTTCCTCCGCTTATTCATTTAAACCTCTAATTAAAATGCAAAGCATTCTCGTGGTCCTCTGGATTTGGTGCTGCACTCTCGCACAGCCTCTGACTCTCTATCTCCTCTCCTTTTTTTTTTTTCTCCTCTCCCCTGCTACCCCTCCTCTTTCCACCTCACCTAACTCCATGCTCTCATACTCTCTCAGTCTGCCTTTGCTTCTTGTGATCAACACAATTTGACCTCTCACTTGGAAGAAGTGCACAGAATTTAATGGATTTTTTACAGTCTAATCTAACCAGTTCCCTCTTTATTGCTGTTTTGTACCCAGTGGACCTCATCTTTACCAGGCCTCCCCCCTCCGCCGCCTCTTCCACCGTCACACCAAGAAAATTAGTTCATCAGAATTCAAAATGTACTGCTGGCTAATTAAAGGAGTGTTAATTGAGTGTTCAGAATTGGGTACCCCCTTCACCAAATGCACGCACACACACACACACACACACACACACACACACACACACACACACACACACACACACACACACACACCACACACACAAACAACACACACACGCACTACAGA
>VUQG01003721.1:106354-117432 GCA_015106755.1 Etia nguti
CCCACCGCCCCCCCCCCCCCCCCCTTACTTCCACAATGATTTGGTCAACCTCAGTCATGTCCCCTGGCTGCCCTTGGGCCCCTGGGGCTCTCATCTCAGAGTTCTTCCCAGCATCCCTCCTTAACGTTACATCCACAAGGCCATTCCTCTCCATTTGGCTCCTACCTAGCAAGAAAATACCTTAATCAATAGTTCAGATGGTTCTGAGGAGGCTTGTATAGTTAAATCCACTAGCCTTATTGCTGTATTGCACAATACCATTAAAAGATTTTGCTGTGTTTTGTCGCAAACTTTGAGCACACTGCTGTCTCTTTAGTGCTGTCTGATAGAACTGGATGGGTCACATGTGAGCACCGTAGAATTTAAATTTTGTTTTCAGCACCTGTTAAATGCACCGCAAGGTAAAAGATCAGCACAGATGATGAAATAAATCAGGATCTTTATCCCAAAAGGCACAGCCTCGGAGCCGTTTTCTGAAAGGCAATGCAGCGGGGCATAATTCCAAGAGCGTTTTTATTTCTTCAGCGCCACAAGTATGTATGTTCAGCTGAGAAAGCTTATGGCCTCCAAATATTCATCTTGTTTACGCTGTGGGGATATTGCTGTATCCAATCAAAACTCAAAAGTCTGGGGATTTTGCTTATTTTCTTCCTGATTCCTTTCACTGTTTGTGAGGCTCTCCGAATGTTCCTGTGGACAAACAGGGCTGTTTTTCCCGAACGATCTCAAATGCACCAACGCTGCCAAAGTCTGAGGGTGCCGCAACCTTGAGAAAATAATATATATGGAAATGGGAAATCTATAAAGCATCTCTCTTATTGTTCTCCCTGCAGTGTTGTATTTATGTTTAAAAATGATTTTGTCTCCTCAGGATGAAAATATGTAAAGAATATCTTCCTTTTTTGGGGGGGAAAAATTATAATATATGAGACTCAGATTTTGAACTAAGAAGTCTGAATATTTAAAAAAAAAAAAAGCAAAAAAAAAGCTGTAAAATCCTTTAGTCGTGGGGTTTTCAACTTTTGAATGTGCCTACAGCCAAGCATCCCAGTGATTGCTTACCCTCTCCAGTTCTGCAATCTCCCCCTAATCTCCCCACAACCATCATCTTCAATTTGCTGAAACTGCCACTGTCCCTCCTCCATCCCAACGATCACAGTAGATATTTTGTCTGTTCTCCCTGCTTTTTGTCAATCTCAGGACTGAAATTTCTTTATTTTAAATGTAGATGGTTGGTTTTCTTTTGACCTCTCGTCTCTTATGTATTATTGTTTGACATAAGTAAATAAAGCAGATGACTTCTATGTCTGTCCTGTTATCCGCATTACTCCTTACTTTCTTCCTTTCTTTCTTAAACAATTTTTAAAAACCCTGAAGAAGACCTTGCTGTAATGAAAATAAGCATATTAGATTTATTAGATTTTTTTTCTTATTTTTTTGCTCTCAAGCAGAGACAAATGCAGGCTAAGTCACAGTATACACACATTTTCAAAGCGAAAGCATCTCCTTTGATGGTTGGACACTCAAGCCGCAGCATAATGAAAGAACAGAGCTATAAAATAACCACTGGAAAATTCCCTCTAGTTAAAACACCAAAAACCATTTACACTTTTTTTTTCACTATATTTAACTCCATCGCTTATATTATATAACAGTCTAATATCAACTCATCTATAGGAATTGTGTGTTGAGAATTTACCAGCACTCTCGCGCAACTCAGTTTACACTTGATCTAAATGTTGAACAACACAGGTACCTTCAACACCTCAATATTGACACTTTTCTTCTCTTTTCTCTCCTCACTGCCAGCCTCTCCACCCACCTAAAACATCAGATAAGTCGTAGACTGATGAGCCAGCTGCCTCCACCAGAGCGTGTGGTAGTGGGAGACTGCACACTGATTTCATACACGCTCGCTCAGATAGAAAAAGAGCTCTGTGGAGCAGAAATGCTTCTCTTATTAGCAAAACTCATTCACCTGCACGCCACATTGAGTCCCTGGCAATTTCACAATAAATCATGAGAGATGCCTGTGGAGGCCGGGCAGCCAGCTGAAACTCTGCCATGGCCATGCCCTCGCCTGTCAGTTTAGACACTCTGAATCATTTCGGGTTCAGCGGCCTCGTTTCATCTTAGATGAACTGAAAGGTCATCTCACACGCCGCCTAACCAGTATGTTCCTGGCTCCTCCTCCTCATCGCCCAGTGCTTCAAGTGATTGCTCGTTACATTTAGAAGCACCCCACTGCGGGGAAATATTTCACTGGGGATCATGGAAGGAATTATTTTGAAAAGACAATTAGCACTGGCTGAATACAGCAGAAAATGTGCTCCTGGAGTTATCTCTCAGGTCTGAGCCTGACATAATTTTCCCTTGTAGAGCATCATTCAGCAACGATTTATCATCTCTTTTGCAATGAAAGTTGGAGAAATGATTAGTGGGAGTGTCACCAATATGAGTTTTCTTCTCTGTGCCGGTCTGCTGGACCTCAGGCAGACAATTAATGTTGTACTTTAAGTCATCAGACAGTCTGGGCTGTTGTTTGGTGAATGAACTGGCCCAAGTCCAGCTCAGTATCCTCTCATCAGCCTGAACACCTTAAAGCTTAACTAGCCAGAGAATAGCGGAACAATTTGTTCTGCCAGTATCCAAGCTAGTTAGTTTACTTTAAACCTTGCTGAGACTGGCAACTTTTCCTTTTGTGTGGTTACTAAATGAAGGGCAGTTACGACATGATCCTTCTTGGCTGTCACTTGGTTTGTTGAGACACATTTGTGGCAGCAAGCTTGCACATGCTGCAAGGGAGTGAGCCATTTTGTTAACAGCTCACACTTCCTGTGTAAGTGTGCGGTTCTAGAGTTGCTGACAGTGACACTTGCAGGACCGAGCCCTGCCCTACTTAACAGGCTACAGAGAGGAGGGAAGGCCAAGTTGTCAGCAGCGCTAGGTGCTCACTGCTTAGATAAACCTGGAGGATTAGTGGCCCAGTTAAAGTTGGGGCAAAGAGGATTAGCCTCTTCTCTGAGGTGGCGAGAGATTCCCTGTGTCCTTCAGCGCTGCTGGCCTCAGTGAGCGAGGAGAGAGAGGAGAAGGACAAGAGGTGTCTGGTCAGGCTCTGGTTATCATTAGTGAGAATTGCTATTCCAGCTTCTCTTTAAATAGGGAAAGGAAAGGTGAGGTGTAATGATGAAATGTGAAAGGCAATGAAGCAGTCCATAAATTGTTGCCAGCTTGTGCTTTCATTAGGAAGGCAAAAGCCCATAATCACTGGCCAGGTGTTTCCAAGGGCATCAATAAGACCTGAGGTCCAGTGGGAAAATATATTTCATTGGCAAACCGCATTCCATTCACTTTACCTTATGTTTTTATAATAGTTAGCCCTCACAATTGATTATTTACATCTATAATTAAAATATACCATAGATAGATGCCCTAGAGTAACAACGTAGACATGGCTAACACTCTGTCAACTGGAATCTCAACTTGCAACAGCAGTAGAGGAATTTAGAGCTTTGCAGCCATCAGCAGGCCAGAGAAGGAACTGCAAGGGATGCAGACGAGGATTGCAGAGGTCAGAAATACTGCATGAGTTTGTGAAAATTAGGGTTAATTTTGACTTTTGTATACATTTTATGTCATTTTAAAACACTGTAGATAATGTAGATCTTTGATTGTAGAATTGTATTTTTTTCATGGAAAGAAAGGGAATACTCTTTATAACTACTATGATAATAGCCTAACTACATACGCTCACTGGCCACTTTGTTAGGTACATCTGTTCAACTGCTTATTAATGCAAATCAGTCAGTCACCTCCCAGCACCTCACTGCATTTAGGCATGCAGACATGGTTAAGACGACCCGCTGAAGTTCAAACTGAGCATCCGAATGGGGAAGAAAGGTGATTTAAGTGACTTTGAACATTGCATGGTTGTTGGTACCAGGCGGGCTGGTCTGAGTATTTCAGAAACTGCTGATCCACTGGGATTAACCCACACAACCATCTCTAGAGTTTAGAAAGAATGGAAAGAGAAAAAAGAAAATATCCACTGAGTGGCAGTTCTTTGGGTGAAAATGCCTTTTTGAAGTCAGAGATCAGAGGAGGCCACACTGCTTCCTGCTGATAGCAAGGCAACACTATCTCAAATAACCACTCATTACAACCAAGCTATGCAGAATACCATCTCTGAATGTGCAACACGTCAAACCTTGATGCAGATGGGCTACAGCAGCAAAAGACCACATTCTGTGCCACTCCTGTCAGCTTAGGAACAGGAAACCAAGGCTACAATTTGCACAGGCTCACCAAAATTGGACAAAAGAAGATTAGAAAAACAGATGAGTCTCGGATTTATGCTGCAACATTGAATAGTAGGATAGGACAAGAGTTTACCATAAACAGCATGAACGCATGGCTCCATCCTGCCTTGTATCAATGGTTCATGCTGATGCTGGTGGTGTAATGGGGTGGGGATATATTCTTGGCATGCTTTGAACTCCTTAGCATTGTTCAAACCCCACAACCTACCTGGGTATTGTTGCTGACCATCTGTATCCCTCTATGACCAAAGTGTACCCATCTTCTAATGGCTGCTTCCAGTTCAAATCATTCCAAACTGGTGTCTTGAGGATTAAAATGAACTCGTTGTGCTGTTGACTGCTTCCACAGTCACCAGATCTCAATCTAATAGAGAACCTTTGGGAGATTTGCATCGTGGATGTGCGGCTGGCAAATCTGCAGCAGCTGTGTGATGCTATCATATCAACATGGACCAAAATCTCTAAAGATTACCTTGTTGAATCTGTGCATGTAAAATTAAGGAAGTTCTGAAGAGCTCCAATCACGTACTGGCAAGGTGTAACTAATTAAGTGGCTGGTTTTATCTACCTTTGGGAGTAAAATAGCAAGATGTGGATTTCCATTCAATCAAAACCTAACTGGAAAGTATTTTCTGAAGAAAAAGCATACAAAAGACAAAAAAACGTATAAAATACAGTCAGTGTTTACTGTTCTGTGCAACAACGTACAAACAGTATAAAAATGAACAGTCATAGATTGGAAATGTAAACATAATATGTAACTTTCAGCAGTAATGAGTAAGTGAAAATGAAATGTACAGCCCATCAGCTGTTGTGTAATACAAAAACAAAAACACGCAGGAGATGTGTGTTTAAAAAAAAAAAGCTATATAGGGCAAGGAGCCAATTGCAATGAAAACACTGCAGCAAATAAGGGGAAGTACATAATGGAGGGACTGAGAGTTGATTATGCAAATACCCCAGCTGCAAAAGAACACAGAAGGCTATTGTCTTCCATTTGCATATTTGCTTGACAACTATAACCTGCTCATCATGCCCACCGTGTTCAGAATAATGTCTCTGCATACACGTAATAATGTAAATAGTGTTTCAGTTCAAATGAGAGCTGTGTCTGCCTAAGCTGGAATTCCTAGCCTGAGATTGTCAAAGTTTGGAAACTATTTAATTAATATCATATAAAAATGGAAAGAAATAGGCTTTCTAAAACAGATGTCTCCTCTTTGCATACACTGGTCCCCTGCACTTTAGAAAACGAACATTTAAATCAGCATGTAGAGCATAATTAAGAACACACTGGAGAGGACTTTACAAAACACAAAGTAAGAAAATTAAAAGTGAAAAAGTTCTATTCTATAAGTCTATAAATATTTATTGATATGTTTTCATAAGGAAGTATCACTTATTGTAAATATAGGTGCAATAATATTGTAATTATGCTTCTGCTAGCCTGCTACGATTGTGATTTGAAAGTATATGGCACTGTAAATGCTTAAATATTCTCACTTTCTTATATCCCTGAGTATTCAGACGCTGATGTCTGACAAGTGGAGGTACAGTACATTTTTGTGAGATTTTCTACTCTTATGTGACAAGTACAAAACAAATTACAGCTCACTGCTTACAAAACACATTTTTGTTATCCTTTTTTGTCTCAGGGTTAGTTTCTAACAGCATTTAATGTCTTTAACTCTGCAATTCTTTATCCAGTGTCTCTGCATGTCGTCTGTCCTGTTCCACGGATTGTGCTGCTTTTATATTCGCGACAGCTTTTCTGAACAAAAGGCACCGGAGACGCGTGCAAATTAGTACACTTATTGGCCAAATCGTTCCCTGCAGAGTGATTTCACTGATGCTGATGGCTTTCTGCTGTCTCCTCATAACAAGGACAGCACTCATCATCTGCGGGAATCAGTGCCTGGGTGACAGCGGCTCCATCTCTACCGCGAGATCATGAGACTGAGAACCTTTGCTCAACTCCACCACCCGCGGGACAACTGTGGACCAGCGATCTGAGGTCGATAACAAGAAAGATTAAATGAGTGTGTGGTCCACATGAATGTACATTGTATCTGTCTGTTTATTTAACCACGAGAGCGCAGCGAGAATCTCTCACCTCTCCTCAAAGCTCTAACGCCCTGCTGCAGCCCGTTGGCTTGGATGGTCTCACTCTTGCCCGGATCCTCGTTAATTATCGCCAGGTTCTGATTCCAATGACACCAGTTAACCTCGTCCACCCTGATTACACAAAAGGACCCTATTAGCAATGAGATTTCTTAGATGTAGCGCCGGCACTGTTGGGTGGCACAGATTACGAATCAGACAAAGCACCTGAAACACCAGCGCCGATCAGGTGTGCCATCATAGTTCTTCCCCACCGTCACCATCTCTCCAACTCGAAAAGACTTCCGAAGGCAGACCGGGAACGAGCGCTCGATGTCCAAGATAGTCGTTGCCCACTGGGAGTATAAATTATGAAAAATATTTGAAGTGATCATAATAGAGCAAATTTTGAAATTCAGCAGCTTAATTACTGGTGGTTGTAAGTTAGTGAAATATAACACAACATTTTGTTAGTGCTCTTTTACAGTTAAAGGCTCACAGATTTGGAACACTTTGCCACCAAAAATAAAAACATGAACTGGTCTCATAAGTTTTAATGTAAAGGCAAAATTATGGCCTAAAAAAAGCAAATTTGTGATCACTGAAGTGGGTCTTCTATCATTCTTAATGGTTGTTCTTAAACGTTTGCATCTATTTGTAGCAGATGCTGTCTATTATCATTATCATTATTATTATTATTTGTTGCTTTTTGAGCCTATATTTGTATTGATAGATTGTGTCTTAGAAGCCTAACCAGGGACAAGGTCTGCAAGTGAGCTAAGTCCTACATCAGCTGCATTTTTGTTTAAAGCAATGTTAGTATCTATTGTCACTGTTGTATGTATAAATAAATAAATTTCAACAAGTTCTTGATAGTTTGCCATATTATTATCATTATGTCTAAAGAATGAATCTCTGGCAACTCTATGCTTCACAAACTGAAGATTTCCACAGGATGAACTGCAGCCTGATCTCACTGAGACATTTGAGGGATGCTGCATGAGTAAAGAGTAAAGCCCTCTCAATCACAAGATAGTCATATTCTGAACTCCATCATCTATTTGACTCCACTAGAGCATGCCCATGCTACCGTCTTGTTTTGTCTGTTTGTGCTGTTGCCATACTGACATGTTTAATCACAACGAGGAGAGTAAACAAATACGGGTGGCAGATGTTTATATACTAAACATGGGTCATTTTAGGCCGTTGTTAGATGGTTGTTAGGCATGTATAATTCAACTTCTCTGGATATAAATGAGACGTTACTGTGTGAATTTAATATGATTCAGTGCTTTCATCAAGTGTTGTAGGTGCATTCAGGCCAAAAAAAAACAGGTGTGAGCTCGTTGCTAGGTGGTTGCCAGGTAAAGTGATGATGTCATACTATATCACACATAATTCAACTTTTCTGGATTTAAATAAGATGTTAGTTTGGTGAAATGAAAAATGATACAATGGTCTTATAAAGTGTTGTAGGTGCATAAATGCTAAAAACAGGTTATTTTATCATCATCATCATCATCATCATCATCATCCTTATTTTTAAAGCACTTTAAAAACAACCACAGCTGACACAAAGTGCTGTACATTAGAACTAAATAATACAATTACATAAGATATAAATAAAAGCCAAATAAAAGAAGAAAAAAAGTAAAATTATTAATTAGTTAGTTAATAAATGGATTAATTAAAAGAGAAGCTAAGTGTCACTACAGTCAAAAGCCAAAGAATAAAAATGGGTTTTAAGACGCGCTTTAAAAGTGGACAGTAAAGGGGCCTCTCTAATTTGCAAGGGCAAGTTATTCCATAATTTGGGAGCAACAATAGAAAAGGGTCTGTCCCCTCTGAGCTTCCTCCTGGATCTCTGTACTTCCAGGAGCAGGTGGTCAGCTGACCTAAGAGACCGACAGGGTGTGTAGGGATGAAGAAGCTCAGAGAGGTAAGGCGGGGCATTTAAAAGCAAACATAAGAATTTTAAAATGAACTCTAAAAGACATAGGCAGCCAGTGCAGTGAGGCCAGGACGGGGGTTATATGCTCTCTTTTACAAGTTCCTGTTAGGAGTCGTGCAGCGGCATTTTGAACCAGCTGCAGACGTGAGAGCAACGACTGACTGACGTCCACATAAAGTGAGTTACAGTAGTCCAAACAGGAAGAAATAAAAAACGGGAAGAAAAAAAAAAGCATTTTAGTCTGTTGCTAGGCAGATACTAGGCAACATGACGCTGTCCTAATAGCTGAGTTAGATAAGAACCTTCAGGGGCCTAAGATGCACCTGCGCTCAAGTCTGGTTGATCATGTAGGAGGAGCAGGCAGACAAAATTAAAAAAACAAAGACACAGACAGAGGTGTTTTGTATTACAGTAAGTTATGGTTCTATAATTTTAAATAATCATCATGCTCTTTAAAATAAAACCTGACAGTAGACAATGAGACCACCAATGTGTTAGGAAAGAAGTTTCCCGAGGTCATAAATCAAGTGTGCAGGAAGTTTATTTTCTCATTGGCTTCATTGCAATCAAACTTGTTTTTGCAAGCAGAAGAGTCGCCCCCTGCTGGCAATTATAATGCTTTAATTTCTTTTCCATTTAAATGATATGTTTAAATGAGCCTCGTTTTTCATCGGCTTCCACAAACAACCAGCTCACCTGAAGCTTCCAGATTTTCTTGCTCTCCTTGGAGACCTGACCCACCGTCTCGCCCATCAAAGCGATCAACATGTTGAGTAGCAGCACGAAGGTGAGAATGATGTAAGTAACTAACAGGATGAGAAAGACAACTGGATACTGTGCACTGTAGATCATGTCCAGGTCCCCCATCCCAATGGTAAGCCTGAAGAGGTCCAGAAGGAAAGTACTGAAAGTGTTATTGTCCCTGCACGCAGGGTAGGTCGGGCAACCCCCGTCACACACTGTGCCTGATGGAGGGCACACAGTCAGCAGGGATACCAAGGCTGCGGGATGGAAACAAAAGGCAGGTTGACTGAGAGTCTGTGAGCACTTACATGAACATTCACCTGAGAGACAGGTGAGAAGATTTCTACCAGTCTGATGATTATAAATATGATGCTACAGCCAGCAGAATGTGTGATTATCATAAGGATTGAAAGCAGTTACTAAAAGTCTGACGATTGTATAATTTTTTCAAGGTGCTGTTGTTTTTCTTTAGAGCCAGCGCTAGTGGCCTCATTAGACAAACATAAAAACAGGTAACAGATGCAAACCCCCTGGTAGCTTACCTGATGCATAACCGATCATGAAGAGCACATACACCAGCAGAAACCTGAAAAGGTCCTTGAAAAGAATCTAAGAAGGAAACAGATGTTAAGACACACGTTTAATGCATTGCTTTAATTAGCTGTCCATTTTCACAATCTAACCTTTTGTATCATGATGCTGTAGGTGCCTGTGAGCTTCAGGCCCCTGGTGAAGTAAAGTGTGTTCATCCAGCCCAGGACGAGTGCAAACACCATCACAGAGACGTAGGCCTTAATGCCAGACAGGTAGAGAGCAGCTGTGACTATAATCAGTACAGAGTAGATGAAGCTAGAGAGGACAGATAATAACTTTGTCAGTAAACCAGTACCACCGCTGAATTCTGTAATACTGAAGTAGGGAGGATGGCAGGAAGATACGACTGCTGGCATTTGGCATTTTAACAGAATGTATACATCACAGCTAATGATCTAAATCAACACAGTTCAGAGAGGATGCTCGACATCCTCTGCTCTGTGTTTGGATCATGGGTTTAATTAAAGATTCAAAATATAAAACATGCCAGCGAGGAGGCTGACAAATTAATTAGATGACTCAATTAAAAGGATGCGAAATTTGCCTCGGGTAAAAGCCAGCAAACGATATAGCGGAGGTGAGGATCAGAGCCTGTGAGTACAGAGGATGGAGACTTACTACAGCAGTTGAAAGGATCCATCAATAAATAAAGATTTCACCCCAGGGCACTTTTTCAGGAAGAGGTCCTTAATCTGCAAAAAGAAAAAAAAAAGTGAGAGAAACATTTCCACAGTGACAACAACACTGCTGAACAGGCTTGATAAAAGAGACTGGGAGAAAGCAGCAACCAAGCGATAGTCAGAATATAACAAGAGGTCAGAGTGCACACACTAACATTTGTGAGGAAGAAGAAGATTCCTGATGCCAGTGTGATAATCTCTCCGGCCAGCCGCAAGTAGTCAGACGATGTGGTATATGGGTATGGAGGCTGGAAGGAAGAACATCTGAACATCTTAGCAAAACACACGAAAAACATCATATGCAGAATCTTTATAAGGAAAAAAGTGACTATGACCAAATGGTAAATAACAGGATTAGTTTATCATTTTGGAGGCCTATGTCTCTTCACTTTCTTGCTGAGAGTTGGATGAGAAGATTGCTATCAATCTTATATCTATCAGAATAAACCCCAAGCCCGCAGCTTTTATCTTAGTTTAGTATTAGCATGTAATCCCCCGTAAGATGTCAATTTGTCACATTTTACTCCTGAGTTTCACATTTCAAAGTTTGGATAGAGGTATGCTCACAGTTTCCTCCCTGTTTATGCTAAACAAAGATAACTGTCAGCTGCCTGTAGCTTAATATTTATTGTAAAGATATGAGAATGCCATCAATCTCCTTATCTGCCTCTTGGCAAGGAAGCAGATCCC
>VUQG01003721.1:117452-132916 GCA_015106755.1 Etia nguti
CCAAAACCAACACCCCCCCCCCCCCCCCCCCAAAAAAAGTACATATTCTTATAATACAGAGCACTGAACGTCCTGTTAGTGCAAAACTGGAACAAATATGGAACATAAAATTGCTGCTATAGCAGGCGATGCATTGTATTTTATACATGAGACAGAACATAAAATTAAATCCCTGCTATGATAAATGAAAATATTCAAGTGGCGTCTTGAAAAGTCATTTTCAGTCATTTCACACCTACCTTTCCATCTGTTGGCTGGTAATAAGCCACCAGGGTGAATATGATCATGGTGATGAGGTAGGAGAACACACTGATGTAAAAAGTGACAGCAGCAAACCTGTGCCATTTGGCCCTCAACAGCTCATTGATGGGCTCCACTGCCAGCATCTCATGGCGGTTCTGACAATAGAGGACCAAAAACATGACGCTAATAGATGTGATAAAAACATAAATAAAACCTGATATTTGTACATGTGCACAATGTGCCAGGTTTCCTGTGTATTTTTTATGCTTAGTTTAGATGTTTTAATAATCAAACGGTGGGCTTAATAACCTTCATTTAAAGCTTTGAAAGAAAAAACGAAGAAAATATTGTCTTTCTTCACCTCATTGTGACTGGTGTAGACAAGGATTTCCAGCACAGATGGCTCCTCGCCACATGTATCCAGTGAAGACAGATCATAGAGGGAGGAGTACACCGGACCATAGGCCCAGTCCTTAAACTTACGGGACAGATGACGAACTTCCTCGTCTTTGATCTCACGTCGGATAATGTGTTGAAAAATCTGGAGGAACATGAACAAGGTGGCCTAAGCATCTTTGATCTGGAATTTCTATAATAAGGGAAAATGATGCTTAAAACATTTTATCTACCCCTATCTTGCCCAATCTGGCAGCCATCATGACAGGCGACATGCCATCGTTGTTGGGCACTGTCTCCAGGTTGCAGTCTGGGTAAAGCTTGGCAGTCTTGATTAGCAGCAGGTCGTACATCTTTGTGAGGAAACGCGTGTTGTCCTTGGTGTTGTCTGCAATGTGCACCAGCGCGTGCAGCACCGTGTTTCCACGTGAATCCTGCCGTCGCAGGTCAGCTTTCTTGTGTGGATTCTCCGTCAGGTAGTGCACTATGTCAGGTTGGTTCGTGCAGGCAGCCAGAGAGAGAGGCAGCTCACCTGGGCAAACAGACAGAGAGGGAGTGTGTGTGTTCACTTAATTCTGAAATCACAGGAGATTATTAGGAAAGCTGCATTTCAGATTAAAAATAAGCAAACCAACAGGAGGGTTAATTAGGAACTGTAGCTGGTGTCTGTATGTCCCTGCAAAGCATACTAAACATGGATCAAAGATCTGACTTAAATCCCCCCTATGAAAACAGCACAATTAGCAGTTGTTTGAGGGAGGGGCGCAATGGGGCCAGAGTGCCAAAAGCAGCTGCTGAAAATGAGCCGTTGCCATGGGTGACAGATTACTTTGTCACCTCGCATAGAAACGCTCCTCTTCATGGATTTGCACGGGTGCATGCAGAGTGTTAGCGTGAGTCTAAATCCCATTAGCCATCAGCCCTGCCAGGTTCCTGTACACCTCACTGCAAAGCTCCGCAGCAAATTACTCACACTGTGCCCGGACACGCTGGGATTTGGGAATGACAGCCATGCTAAGTGCAAATAGAAATCATCCCCTGTTTGATGAGTAAGGAGTGTGATGCTCGCTTGTGACCATACAGGCAATTTTTAAATTTGGTTTGGGTAAAAAATAAAAATAAAATTGAAAAAAATAAAAATAGAGACCATAATGTGACAAATCTACTTTTCTTCTGATGTTTTAGGAGAAAAAAAATGTGCATCATTTATATTGTTCGATTGCAATTAAACATTAAAAGATGTATATAAAGACATTTTTTCTGGGTACTACACACAGCTGATGCCAAACCTGTTTTATACTGTCCCTTAGTAAAACCTGAACATTAGCCAGCAGAGGGCAGTGTTGAGTTTACTTTACCGGCTCTGATGTATTTCTCCTACTGCTGTGCACAGGTCAGTGAGGTGCTTTGCACCAGCAGAGGATGTTTACATTTCTCAAATGCAGGACACAGACACCTTTCACTGGACGCAGTCCTTGAACAGCTGACATAAGGCTTGTCTTTTCATGTGTTTTCAGAGCGTTACTAATGACAGTTCCCCAATACCTCAAAAAAAAAAAAAAAATCTGGGAAGAGGTAAAGGTGGAGCTCACCACTGGACCACAGCAGTACCCTGAGTGTATTAGCCCTGCCAAAATGTCACTTCATTTCTCCATGGAAACAGCTGTTTATTTGCCAGAAAAATACTCCATGTGTTAAGTACTTGATCTTGGCAGCTCCTCTGTTGCACTGATGTGAATTGTGCATTGTAAAAAAGCTGAATAACCGCTTATGAGCAAAGCAGTGAGAATGGAAATTGAAAATGTGACCGGTGAAGTCATACAAACCTCAAACAAACCACCCAATTATATAAATATTATATATATTTCCAGGACTCTGTGTATGTGTGGCTGACTGAGACTGGGAATAGGTGTGCTAAAAGTGGAAAAACAGAAGCACATAAGTTTTTATGTGCTGACAAAGGTCTTTACCAAAGTAGAAGTAGCCACCCTCGTCTTTGGGCTGGAAGAAGCGTCCCCTCGCCTGGGCATGAACATCAGCTCCCTTTTCCACCAGCAGCTTCACATACTGCTTACAGCGTCGTTCGATGGCAATGTGGAGCGCTGTTTGGCCTGAGAACGCCACCAAAACCAGCAGATGAAATATTAAGTTATGTCATACCACTGCTTTGTGTTAATTAAATCAATGCGGAGTAAGGGTTGGGTTTGTGTACAAGTTTTCATGAGCTCAAAGCTTTAGTAACTGTCTTCTACAATATTTCACAAGAGTGCAAAAAGGACTAAAAGCTCAGAGGTTACACTGAGTGGCCTAACAACTCACTTTTTGTCACAAGGTGCTACTGTCTCACAGCTAACAGTGTAAGGAGTGAAAGCCAAACAAATGGTGCCTGGACTGTAAACAGTTGTTGTTTTCTTCACCATTTATCAAATTCAGGGTTCCAAGCCACTGCAAACATATTAACTATAAACACATTTTCCCCTGCCAGCTTTAACTCAAGGCAAAAAGAAGAGACGGCAGCCCTATATGCCAATTGCAAAATTCACATTAATTTTTTTAAAGCACAAATTCATTTTTTGAAACTGCATGTGGTAGTTTTGGGATTATTTTCATACCTCTGTAGTAGACGTCCCTGAAGGGCGTATTTATGAACTCTCTGAGACTCCCATTCTTCTCTGCTATGTCCACCAGCACTGGGATGGTGTTGTTCTGATGGCCATAAAGATTCATCAAAGCTTTTGGCAGACATGTCTTACCTGTGTATGGCTCTGGTAAAAAGAAAAAAAATCAACAAAAAGAAACGGAAAATGCTTTAATCCAGACATATTTTGCTTAGAAAGGGCTTTTATTTCTTTATTTAATCTAATCTAAGTGTGATACAAAAGCTTCCAATACCCCTCTAGGCCTCCACCATCCAAGGCTACCCCAATCCTATCAGATGTACTGTAGTACACCCCAGAACATGTACACGATAAATTAGCCCAAGTTTTGGGAATTGCTGGAAATAAATCAGTATTTGGGATTTACAGTGACAGGCTGTTAAAGACAGGGGTCAAACAAGCCCTTTTAAACAAGCTACTATGAGATTCTGAGCCTAAAAATAAAGCACTATTTAAACTCTCTCACAGAGGCCACAGTTTGCTGTGATTTCTCTCTGCTGTCTGACATAAAGCTGCAAAAACTCCTCAGACACACACAGGAAGCTTTGCACTGGGTCGGACAAAGACTCTAACATCATTCCACCTTTTCCCCTTAATATCCTCTGAGTCAATACCAGATAGAGACAGAGAAAGGCGAGGAAGTGCAAAAGGTCAAAGGAACCAGAGGACAAAGCTGAGCTTCACCTAGAGGGCAGAGCTGACAAAACTTTAAAAAAAAAACATAGGAAAGAATAGGAAACGAAATTAATCACCTGCATCTTAAAACTTACCTCTGAACTCCTCATCGGTTAACCTCTTGTTGTTACTTTGCAGGTACTCCAACAGGCCCTCAAGTTCCCCGGGGTCTCCACGTGACACACAGTCGAAGAGAAGCGAGCGGTTGAATTCTTTCACGACTTTTGGAGGATCAGAGCTCTGGCTGTCATCACAGGATGTCTCCGTTTTGCTGAGATGACACAGACACAGGATTTACATTGCGTTACATGTTCCAACTGAACTGATGATCCAGCAAGAGCAGGAACTCCCTGTGAACCTGTGAATTATTTAATTATATTTCACTGATAGAACATTAAGATTTTATTTTTTTGACTTAGAAACGATCTAAGCAATCAAACACACCCTTCAGTGCTCCAATAAATAGACCTCTGTGCGTATGGGACAGGCAGGGCAGCCAGGAACAGGCAGCAGCCTTAATATTACCTCAGCGGCTGCAGGGGAAACAACAACATGCTCTCTGTTGGGTCTTAGGGACTGTGCTTCACACACAGTGTGTCTCTGTGTGTACAAACTGCACCACTTCATGTGGCACACCTCTGTCTACAGAGTGGCCAATGTAGGAGGATTTTGTTTTTAATTACCAAATTTTTCTAAACTAGCCCTTTTGTCCACGGATAAAAATCCAGTATATTTTAACGACAGAAAAGTAAACGCCTAATGTGAGATGTTTGAATCATTTTCCATGTTTCCTGGAAGCACACAAGTGCTGCAGTTTGAAGACAGCTTAGATCTTTTCTCTCACCCTCTTGGGAGCTTCTTCCTGCGTCTCTTCTGGTTGCTTGAGTTTCCGTAGGTGCCATAGTCAAAGAGTGAGTCCATGGGTGCTTTCTTGGGAGCAGGAACCACATTTGACTCATATATGGTGGATTCCAGGAGGTCCATTGGGTTGGATATGCCCTTCTTGAAAGCACCATGGAACTTCATCCGTAGGTACTGTCTGCTGTCTGCGGGATGGCCGGGCTGCGCCGGCTCCAGGACTGACTCCTGACTCGAGTCCTGAGTTGCTGGAGATCCATCCTGGCTCTCGAACAGGTGTGAGAGCTCAGATAAAGGGAAGGCTCCATCACCCTCAGGCTGAGCAGCCTCACTGTCTCCCAAATCCACAGAGAGAGTGTCTCTGGTTGGTTCAGAGCTGATGGTGTTGGCCTTGGGCAAGGCGAGGTGGCCCCTTCTGAAGAAAGCAGATCGCCCCTGAAATACAAATGATAAAAATGTTGTGAGGAAGCAGCAGGTTCTTTAAATGTCACAAAAGTCTTGTTTAAAACAAAAAGATAAATACTAAATCTGTTTATTTATGTAGCAAAAGAACTTTTTCTAATATATTAAATAACTCAGAAAGTGCCAGCTAGAATACTTGATAAGGATCTTTGGTCATCTCATTTTTATTATTATTTTATCTCAAGCTCTTGCTTATTATTAAAAGAGAGAGAGCTGAGCTGTATTTATTTTATTGTGGACCTGATTATTTTCTCAGGTCACATTAGGAAGGAGGATGTAAGACACTAGCAGAGTCTCCAGTAGTCACCACCACCAAGCTGCTTACTGAAGGGTAGAAGCCTTAGAAAGGCATCAGTGACTCCTATTAATATGCTGTTGGTATGAAATGGTATCAGACATGAAATTTTTTTTAAATAAGTAGATACAAATCCCAAGATACTGATCAATACATTTATAAAACCCAGATTAAATACTTTATATGGCATTTGCTGTGCAGGGTTAAATTAAACTGTAATATGCCATTTTTATTTAATGCTGCACAGCAATGCTTTTAACATTAGACAATATGATTAGCAAACTGCACTCAGCAATACATTATTCTGACTAAAGAGAAGATGTATTAAGACTACAATTACCAAAGTGGCACTTGAAATCTACATTTAAAGCATAAAGTAGATTTAAAATCATGCATTTAGGGGCGCTCTGTACCTCATTCATCCCTTTTATCACAATGATGTGCCAAATTCCTCTTCGGGGGGAAACTGGAAATGATGCTGAAGCATGTGGGCGCTGTGCAGAGCAAAGAAAAGTAAGCATCAAGTGAAACAGTGGCACAGAAGTACAGACGAAACATCGGTATGTCCATAGTGGTACAACAAGAGTGTCTGTGTTTAGAGGAGGGATATATGGAAAACTTAAAAAAGGAGCAATGCCAACATCAATACAAGTCTGGACTCTCATTGGTCGGATGAGTCTGTTTTCTCTAGAAGGTAGAATCACACCACCTTCCTGTTTAACACAGAACATTTACTAAATGAATGCTCTGTATGTTTTCCTATTACAGATGCATATATTATAGTATCTCTACACAACACACACACACACACACACACAGTACATCTGCAGCATACTCTCAGACTTTGTGCAGCATGGGCTTTTTTTAAAAACAACTCTTCCAGAATTTGCTCAAGACAGCGAGAACCAATCTAAGGCACACTCTGCTGTAAAGAAGCAATACAAACAAGAAAGCCGGGGTCCCACTACAGCAAGAGAAATGACTCACAGCCCCTTTTGACACACTGGATTATCATGCCTTTACACCTCAGTGGGCATTTGATGGTAAAAAGACAGGAATAACAAAATGCTGCCCCTGATTACAAGAACACTAAAACTCTAAGAGCAAAGACTGCATTATTAGGGGTTTCTGGGTCAGAGTGATAGGATGAGATCATAAAATATCAAGTTGATCCAAGGCTCACATTATCCATTTATTGGGAAGTGGAAATTCACTTTTGAAAGTTTCTCATTGTGAGTGACACTGAGGGTCCCCTCAGGGATGTGGGATTTCCTGCTTTGCCAGAGCTAATGTGACATTATCCAGAGCCACAGAGCGTAACGACTGTGCCAAAAGAGCGCACGAAAGAAGAGCAAGCAAAAGAAAAAGATTAGAATTATTATTTTGAGTAAGTATTTAGTTGAAATAGATTTTAACAGTTCGAAAGATAATACCGTAACAAAAATACTAAATTCTCATCTATATTTATTAATAAGTGGGAAAATAAAAGAACACAGGAAAAATGTTTTAATGTTTTAAAAAGCTCAAAAAGATGTTACAAATAAATTATTATAAAAACTAATAAGAAGAATGATGAACATACAAATTCATGTCACTTTTTCTACACTCCGGTATTATTAAAAAGTTTGTGCGCAACTCTCATTAATTATTCAACTAACACAGATACAATAAAAATATTTCTTTCTTTCTTTAGCAGAAGAAGGCATCAAAGAGCATTGGGATATTCCTTACCTTCCTCTAACCAGTAAATCCAGTTTTAATTTTCTTGGAAATGTTTACAGCCTGCTCCGTACCTTTATCCCATAGAAAGTTTGGGCGTGTTTTCTCTGATCTACTGTGCGCTCCTTGAATGCGTCTTCTACTTTAATGCAACTCCAGGCATCCAGATGAAAGTGAATTACCTAAAACAGTTTCCTTCCCTGAAGTATACGGCCGCCGTTAAAATCTCACAGAACAACGGCCGCTTTCACAAACTTTGGGTGGGACAAAGTGACCACATCCTTGCCTCAAAGCTGGAGACAACGCGGAAGTTTTGAGGTGAAATACCACGTGTGGCCGCTAGGTGTTGATTCCAATGCCTTTAGAGGCTGACTTCACTGAAGTCTCCGGATTTTTCCTGGAATTACAAAGACACCTGAGCACAATTTACATGTCATTACAAGCCACTATGGTACAACAGGAATTTCCTCCTCTTCTTGTACAATCATAAACAACAGTTCAGAGCTGAATTCTGTTTCCTTTGGGGGGGGCGGGTTATCTACACTACACTCATTCTGTCATATCAACATTACTGTGCAAAAGTCAGGAGTCATTCTTTATATTTTGGTTCCAGCGAGCTAAAATATAAAGAATGGAACCAGAATTCGTGTCATTTTTTAAAATTGGTTTTGAGCAATAGTTCTCCAGGCTTTCTGAAGGTCTTTCAAAAAAAAAAGAAAAAAAAAAGTCTTTGGACATTGGATTCTTTTTCAGTCCAGTCCTTGCACCTTATCATTTTCACAGGTATACTTTTTGTTTGTTAAGCCACTTAACACTGACCTATGACCCTTTCATGCATAAAAAAGACACCTAACACAAGGGATGAACCAGTGTTGTGTCTACACATAACCGACAGCTAAGCAAAGAAACTATTTTTAATTCTATCTTTAGTCTCTTTGTTACTAGCAGCCTGTCACAAAAACATATAATTTGTTCTGATTTCCTCAGCTGAATCTATTGAAAATGTCAAGATAACACGGTTTGACAGGCACAAAATTGTATTTTTGCACTAACAAGGTGGTCTTTCAAGAGGCCATTCTTATGGAAGGGAAAGAGAGAGAAAAAGGCTAAGATATGCCAAATCACACAAGAACTGGACTGGGCAGGACTTATGGAGTGCTGAATTCAAGTTTGAAATTTTTGGTTCAAATCAGCGTTGTCAGAATGTACAGAGGAGGTCAGGGAAGAGAAGTGCAACAGTGTCTACAGCCATCTGTAAAACACATAAAAAACCTGGTGCGTTTCAGCCCGGGTGTTGTAATCTTGTCAAAACTGATGAATTATGAAAGCAAAAAAGTGCTGTCAGATTTTGATCCACCCCGCAAAACCATCTGGAAAACATGTGACTGGCAACAGCTCCATTTTTCAGCATGACAATGCTGAAAAATGTAAATTTGATAGAATTGTGCAAAGTCTGTTTTTTGCCTTACATGCTGTTTTTCCATGAATGTTTGCACATGGTTCAATAAATCACTGCACCTGTTTTCTATCTTTTAAAGACTTTTGCACCACACTATCCTGGAATTTTCATTGTATTTTGAAGGCGTCTAATTTAATGCTAAATCAAAAGCAGAGATTGAAAGTTAATTGTTGACCTGGTTTTGTATGCCCTTCACACATGGCTGCACTGCTGAAACAACATACCTTCATACAGCAGCAGTTTGTCAAATTCTGACACTCTATTCCACTCTTCAAACTAGCACAATGGAGCAGAGAAGAGTTTACTAAATTCCTTTGAGGAGGGTGTGGCAAGCCCAACAAAAGGAACATGAGGCGCTTTACAAAAGAATAAGAATGTCTGAGCAGTTATCAAAACAAAGAGCCACTTCTTTTGATGTTGTCATTTACTGCTTTTAAAGCTGCTTCACTGTGTATAGTTTATCACTGACCCCCACAGAATGTAAAAAAGCTTTAGCATTCAACGTTAGCCCAAGCACTGAGATTGCTGTAAAAATAGAGATGTCTTATTGTAAAAATATTGACAAACAAAACTGTCATAGGTGGTCACAGAGAAGATTACTATCAAAACTATTTTATTACTAGTACAGTACAAAATTTGAGCCACCATTCATTTCTTTTATATTTTGCTAGGAAAACTGGAAACAAGTGTAGCGATTTAGTATAAACATAATAAACATGCATGGAAACACAGTATATAAGGCAAAACCTGAGTTTATAAAATTCTAATGAGACTGAAAGACAGCATTTGGTATTGCCATCGTTTTTTTCAACATAACCTGGAAAGCCAAGCTTTCCTGTATCTTAATCCATGCTCAAAAATCCAGGTGAGGAAATCCAAGTAAGTTGATTCTGTTACCATAACTAAAAATTTCACATTTACATTTGTCACTCTATAAGACCTGTTGCCACTGATTTTCAGTCCAGTTCTCGTGTAATTTTGTCTCTCTGTTTCTCTTCCAGAAGAATGTTTATTTGACAGCCACCCTTCCACTGAGATCACCTTGTTGGTGCAAAAATACTATTTTATGCCTATCAAACTGTGTTAGCTTTGGCATTTTTTAGAAATTCAGCTAAAGAAATTGTGAGGAATTATATGTTTTGTGACAGGCTGGTAGTAGAAAAGTTCCTAAAGATAGAATTTAAAATAGTTTCTTTCCCAAGCTGTCTCTTATGTGGAGCGACAACACAGGCTCATCCCTTGTGTCAGGTGTCTTTTTTATGCATGAATAGGTCATAGGTCAGTGTTAAGTGGTTTAGCAAACAAAAAGCATTCCTGTGAAAATGACAAGGTGCAAAGACTGGACTGAAAACGAGTGAAAAATCAGCCAATGATTAAAGAGAAACTTTGAAAGACCTTCAGAAAGCCTGGAGAACTATTGCTCAAGGCCTCGTTTAAAAAATGACAAGAAAGTCTGGCATCTTAGAAGCAAAATATAAAGAAATGAGGGTGGCTCTTGACTTTTGTCAAAGATTAGAGAAAATTGTACAATACACAATAATTACATAATAATAGTGAACAAATTAAAAAAGAGAGGACAGAAATAATTTCATTGCTGATCACACGGATTGTCATTTTTTAATACATAATATGAAAGTACAACATTTGTTTTCTTGTACAGTACACACACTGCAACATAATGCCAGAAGACACACCAAACTCATCAATCATTTGACATTATCTTGAAGTTACTCCTTTAGAGATATCAAAAACTGCAATGAAAAACCTTTTTAAAATGATCTTTAAAGGGTAAAAAGCGCCTTTAGAATGAGAAACACTGATGAGACACCGCTTTAGAAAGATAGCACAACTTAGCATAGCAGCTAAGTATATGTTAGGCAGAATTTGCCTTCAGTAGTGACGGACGTATAAAACAATAAAAACAATCAAACACAGAAAAGCTGACACGGTCGCTTAAATGAGCGTGTGTGTGTAAGTGTGTGTGTGTAAATACCTCCAGCTTAAGGCACAAACAGGTGTGTGCAATAGAGAATGTTCATATAGAGGAGGAATAGGAAGAGGAGCCCTAAATACTGGAAGTCACGATAGTGATTGCTGGTTGTAGTGCAGGTAAGGATTAACTTTAACTCCAATCAAGACAGCTATACAATACAGTGTTTGGTGGATAAGATGAAACATATGGATTCTTCTCTCTCTGTATTCACTTCAGTGTAACTACCATAGAGCCCTGTGTTAGAGAGATATTGCTTAAAGGTAGCATGACACTATGACAGTCCCATTATAATGGCAAAATTAAACAGTTTCCCACGAAAAGTCTGATTACAAATTTACATTGTTTCCTCCTTGTGGTACGAAACTTTGCAAATATGTAAATAATTATCTAATTCATAATTAATCTTATATTTTGTGATAACTTGTTACAGGCTGATTAAATATGTCAGCATCAGACATCTCACACATTAACTGTTTGGTCCTGTCTGGTTAAGTTAACTTTGATTCCTGGTATAATTTTAACACATTTCTGAGAGTACTCATAAGAATAGATATAAATACCCAACAATAATTTAAAACCTGAATGCAACATGAATGTTCAAACACAGAGTAAGGAAATGTAATTGTTATGTAAAAACAATATGTACTGTATAGATATATTTGGATTTCTCGCCCCAGAATCAAACAAGATTGAGGAAAAGATTTACCAGCAAAGCCAGAAGTGAATATTATGCTCCGTCACAGTGAGCTGTCATTTCAACATGCAGTCGTTTACGTTCAGTAGCTCTGCGGTCGCTGCAACGACTGCAGAGCTACTGAACGTAAACGACTTAATGATTACATCACTCCCACTGAGGAAAACACAGGGAAGTCCTGCAGTCACACTGTGTAGTCTAGATCAGCATTCATCTTATTGTACATGTCATATATAGCATCAACAGTTGCAGAGAAGTTGATGAGAAATTTTCTGATTTTTTCCAAGCACTCCTCTTCCTTGACATCCCGACCCTTGGAGAGGGCTCTCAGGAAATCAGACTTATACGGAGCAGCAAAAAGAGCCGCCTATAAGAACAAGCACAGATATTACTCATAAGCCTACGTGTCTAATGAGCTTATAACACATTTATTGTATAAAAAAAATATTTGTAGCTACTTTGAATGCACCTTGAACAGTTGTTGCACAAACCAGCCGTGATATCTTTTAAGTGCTATTTCATAGGCTTTGGTGACATTGACTCGGATGAGGTTTGGATTGTTCTCGTCCTTTTCACCGTCCACCAGGCTCTGAAGGAAAACTTGGATGAATTTTAGACCCCTTTTGGAAAAGAAGACATGCACAGTGATTATGGACGAGGACTTTTCTCAGCAAGTGCAGCACAACAGTCTAAAACAGGGATGTCAAACTCATTTTACATCGACGGCCACATTAAGCGGGTTGGAAGAGTGAAACTCCACTTTCTGTGAATGTAAAGACTTTTAACTACACAGTCAGTCCCTAAGATGTTCTGTTGAAAAGTGCCGTTTCAACAGAACATCTCAGTTTTTATAATGATAAATGTGTAAAATTACAGAAAAAGTTCTGCTAGCACTGTGCCCAGACTAACGATAAACTATTTTGGCGTGGTATGAATGGCTGTTGGGGATTCTTTATCAGCAGGAAAAGATGTCAAATTGATAGTTACAAGTATTTTTAAAACTATATTTTAAAATATGGTTAAAAGTTTAAAATATATATCCTCCTTCATGTTTTAGAAAGTCGTCCACCGGGCCTACTTGGAGCCTTTGCTGGGCTGATTCTGGCCCCTGGGCCTTATGTTTGACACCCCCTGTCTAAAATGTAGAATTTCTCACACCTTTTTAGCCACATAAGTGCCAAAGTTGCTCCAACTTTGGGCCATTCTCCTCCATGCATTTCCTTCTCTGCCTCCAAAATCTGCTGGAGAGTCTTGAACCGTCCGGGGTTGCTATCATAAACGGACTTGATTTTCTGTTAAATAAAACAGCGCTATGTTATTGTATCATTGTATCATCCATTAGCAATGTAAAAGTCGAGGGTCAGATTTAACTCATTACCATACTTACTGTGATGTTACCCGATATGTCAGCCTTGATCGGTGCGAAAATAGTTGAGCCGAGGCAGTCTGAGGAGGAATATATACACAGGCTGTCACTCGCAGTTAAAGAAGTCAAAACTTATTTCACCACACATGTGAACAAAAACCACTGAGCTCATATGGGATGATGAACATTCTCTTTGGTGGTGATCAATATCTCCTACTAATTAACACAAGAGCTGAATTTGAATCTGTAAAAAACTTGACTTAAACTCAGGTTTGAATGCACAGGATCATCTGTGGGGCCTTATGAACAATCTCACAACACCTTTAGCAACTTGCTGTTAACAGATGACAAGTTTGATTTTTTGAAATTATAGTTGTCCTTCATGATTACAACGGTATCTCAAGAGCTTAATAACACACTTGCTATTTGACCTGTCCACACTTGTAGACTGTTGAATAGTAATGTCTTTGAAAACTAAAGTGCTTTAAACATTCGCCCCCAATTCGTTTCTGAAAGGAGACACAAATCCCTTTGGAGTTGCATCAGGAATGGCATCTGGTTTTAAAAAAACCTGAAAACTACTAAATCAAATCCCCAAAAAGTTGATTCTGTTCATCTGGACGTAGCGTTTTCAGTGGGAGAAACGTTTCGTCACTCATCCAAGTGACTTCTTCAGTCAAATAAATCAAATAAATAGAGCTATGTGCTGTGGCGACCCCTCGTGAATAATGATATAGCTTTAGTAAAATGATGGAAAAAAGCATGTGCAAAGTGCCAGTGTTTTTTTGCACCCCGTGGTTAAAAGTTTTAAGCCTGTGTAATCTCTGACCGCACCCAGCATCAGTGCTGCACGGCAGGTATGTTGTAGGGTGACAGGTTAGCGTTTACTTTACAGCGTTTACTGAACAGTCGTTAAAAAAATGTGTTTTTCCTTTGTTTTCCCACCAGTGACATGTCAAAATGTCTGCGGAGATAAAACTCTGCTAAGCTGTTTAAAATTTGATGTTGGACAGCGAGTATCAGACCCATCACAGCATTATCATTGGGTGTCTGTTAATTAGGCGATGCTGAGTGAATCGTAATAATGAACGACAAGACATCTCGAGTCCAGACCTCACATGGCTCATGGCTGACCCGCTAACACAACAGACAGCCTTTAGCCCTTGAGCTGTTAGTGGAAACTACCCATGACTAAGCCTTTTCTATTGTGCAGTGCAGTGTAATGCATCACCACAACACTAATGGCATCATTTAATGTTTCAGAAACATCATCATGTTGCATGGCTCCGCCTTTAATTTCCATACACTCCACGGGGAAAAGATTTTTGTAGTAAATATTGGACTTCTGAAAAATACTAATTATTTATTACTAATAACATGCATAAAGTAAAGCTTACTAATTGAATTGACTCAGAATGATCTGAGGCAAAGCCATGATGACATTTTTATACTAAAGTACGTCTCTATTCAGAATAAATAAAAAATAAAATACACTGGTGTGGTGAAACAAGACTAACAGGAGAGCAAACGTGCCAGTGGAGTGAAGTCTATTAGGACACTAATTAGGCAAGAGAGTTTCAGACACCTGTGTGAATGTACAATGAGTTTGCGGGATGGTAATGGCTTGTAGGAAAGTTGGCTTAAAAATTTCTAGGTCAGGAAGAATAATGGTGACAAGGAGGAAAGAGCTTAATATCGACATGAGACTTGGTTCATCTCAAGGGTTTCACGTGGCAAATTCAATGGAGGGACTTTGGCATATTAATAGAGAATGAAGCCGCACAAAGATGCCCTGGCGCACCGCGGCACCGGTGAATGGGCAAGGGGAACTCAACACCGTACTAATCAATTTTCACAACTTAAAATCCAGGCCAGTGGAGTAAATTATGCATGCTAAAGGATTGTGGACAGGTTGGTGGAGAGAAACACGATCCAGAAAAGATTATCATTAGGAAGAGCAACATCGTTTTGTTAAACGATATGGAAGTATTGTGACAGATTTATCCTCACTACAAGTTCAGTGTTTAATAATTAGAACAATTCCAAATAAAGATTCACAGCAGTGGAGAAACACGTCCATTGCATGGGTGGTAATTTTAACGTAAACTGCACGTTTTTGTGCCTACTGGACCAGTTTAACAGTCCTGGAAGTATAAAGCATGATCGGTCAGCGGCATTAGTCTGGAAGCCTTTGAGAGGTTAATCATAAAAACCACCACAACTATACATTTTCTCTGCTCTCATCTATTTTTTTTTTTAAATCGCAACTTCATTTGCAGTCCAATTAACGCAGTCTCCCCTGTGTCACACTGTGGAAACTTCACTTACCAAAGAATGGTGGAAGGTATGACACAGCTTCCAGAAATGGTCTTGTTTCCACCTGTCTGTCAGCTGGCAGCTGTCTGAACTGGTGCTCCATTAGCAGAGCCATCTCTTTAGTCTGGATACACTCCTAACTGTTGAAATGATAGCAACAGGCTGTCAGTCCTCCACTGCAGCTTCACAGTGATAGGAGGAGGAGAACACACACACACACACACACAGAGAGCGAGAGAGAGAGAGAGAGAAACATCTCTCTCTCTCTCTCTCTCTCTCTCTCTCTCTCACACACACACACACACACACACACACACACACACACACACAG
>VUQG01003722.1:0-10505 GCA_015106755.1 Etia nguti
ATAACCCTTATGTGCAGTGAAATTTCCAGTGATTTTTTTTTCATTTAAATCATTTGATATTTCTGAACCATTTAAAGGCTTAGGTGTTCAACCCAATGATTCACTCTCCAACTCACACATTTAACCCGCGTGAGTAAGAACAATCTTTTGAAGGCTCAGATGTGCCGTGCAGTGTTTGACTGTGCAGTGAAATAAAGGCTTTGCTTCTACTTTGAAGACATTTTTACTGTAGCATAACACATGACGTGCTTTGCTCGACATGGTCAGCAAAAGTGTTGCTCTGAGCACTTCCTTACCTGGAGCAGATCTCTCTGTCATTCCAACCTTTTCCATTCATCTCCTTCTGTCCTTGAGCTCCCACAACACCCTAACCCAGCCTACACCTTCTTTACTGCTGGAATACACGAGAGTGATAAGATAAGAGACAGTGTGGAAATGAGGACACATCTGCTTTTGACAGACGAGGCTGTGTCATCCTCCTTTCTTTATCTGCTATCTCATGTTCCTTACATTGAGACCGTTATTCATCCACATCGGTCCTAATCATGCTCAGTTGCAAATAGCAATGAGATTTTCCCTTCTACCAGTAATGACTCATCCAGTACAGCAAATACATGCTGACAACATCCATCACCGCTGGCTCCACAATGCCATTTCTTATATTCAAAACAGAAGTCCTCTTGATTAATGAACTCTTTGACTACTTGCCTTTCAGTGCAGTCTACACTTTTGTGGAGCTTCACATCAGGTTGTGCATGCATTTCAGATATTAAAAAAATCAAGCAAGGAAACCATCGAGACGCAATCTATTCATATCTACTTGATTTAACAACAGCAGCATCACAGGATGTCTCATTATCTGTCCTACCTTTGTCCAGAGCTGACGTAAAAGCCCCGCAGTCCCCTTTTCAAGGCCGCATTTTTTATTAAAAAATTTCAGATTAATGGATCTCAAATAGGGAACGATACTCAGGCAGAGAGTTATCAGATAATGGGATCTAACTGCACCCTAAGAGCAGCAGGGCCCTAAGTGCCTAAAATAAGATCTTCTTTAATTCTGCATTAAACTCAATGCTGCAGACCGTGTGAGCTGCCCTATAGGAGCAGCTTTTTGTTTTTATTTTTTTAATTCAGTAACCTTAAAAAAAATGACCCTAACAGACCACTAGCAGAAAAAAAATGATTAAAACTGTTAGTACTGAGAAGTATCTTATTCATTTCATCAAGGTCTTTAAATCTGCTTTGAGTGAAATCTGTCAAAGTTCTTAAAACATACTTATCTTTATTATTTTTGTGGGTTTTTGGTGGTTTTTTTCCAATTGATTTTCCATAACTGCGCTTTTATGATCAGGTTTCTCACTATAGTTAAAATATGATTAATAGCAGGTAGTAAACCCAGTATAGGCATTGCCAATGCAATTGCCAGTTAAATTATTGCATTTTGGGGGGATTTTAAAAAAATGTATTTCATCACAACACTTTAAAACCACTTAAACTGACATTGCAGTATGGTATAATTTAGAGAGTTTTAAAGTGTTAAAATACCTCTGACTGTGCTAATTTGTGTTTGCTGTGTTATATAGGATAAAGAATCTAAGCCTGCAAGGCCTCTAGCCATCTTTAAGCGCATTAATCTTTAAATGTGCAGCCGTCCACAGTCCTATCGCCTGGCTGTTTTACAGAGCAGCTCAGACATGCATATGTAGAGTAGATATTAATATTGGGCCCGTCTCCTGCCTCCAATAAAAAAAGATGCAGCATTCAAAGAAGGGAAAGGTAGCCATGCAGAATTTAAATTCATTACAGGGTCGAGGCTTTTTTGAAGTAGATAGCGGGATGCAGAGGCATGAACTGGAAAAGGATCAAGGCGCAATGTTAGATTCCACACCACTTCTAAATGCATTTGCCGAGGATGTGGTTGATATGATACAAACGTAAAGGCAGCATAAAGCCCTGTCTTTTCAGTGCTTTTTGGAGGTTTGCCTGGCCTGTGCTCTGTGAAGCACTCAGTAAGACTGCAGCCTCCTTTCTCATCTCCAGACAGATATAAACACTGAGCCACTGCCAGACGCTGTGAGCGAGAGGAAAAACATGATTTACTTTATCTAAAAAAATATTTCCCCAGCCTTCAAGACCTCTGGAATTTATGTACCATTGAATTTAATATAATACCACTGCACCTGCATGGCATAATAATAAGCAGAAGGAGTTCTGTGAGATTACCAAAGGAGCCAATATCAAATATACATGTGACAAATATTACATATCTAAAAATTACAGGAGTATTGTTTAATCCATTCCTTAGCTTTATGAATTCCACCAGTTTTTCTCTTTCTTACACACACTCACCAGGTCACAGTGCAGCAGAACATTCAACATTCATCAAAGAGTTGTTTTCTGAAGCATGTATTTCATTACAACCTCCCTGCATCGACAACCTTATCTCCAGCGCACACTTACGGCGGAGCAGTTGCTACGCTGTTAATCATTAATCGTTAATAACCTGAGATTGCAACTGTGCAAGGGACTTCAAAACCAAATAAATATCAATTTCCCGGTGCCTCCCCTCCGTACAGTAGGTTCTAATTACAACATGCTCCCCTTTTCTGCTATCAATCCTGTTTATTTACATAGCATGCGGAAGGAAATTGGTCCTTTTTGGAACACAATGGACAACAGCCGTCTGAAGGATGGATGGTTAGAAACTGCAGGAGAAGATGGACTGCGAGCATTAAGCCGGTGCAAAACCGCATTAACCACAACAACGATTTCATATCCTCATATTAAAGCGGCGCAAAGCTACGGAAATCAGACTCCATCGCTCTTGTGGTGCAAAACGTTTGCTTATTAACTCCTGAAAAACAAGTGCTTCACCAACTTTTTTTTGTTTTTTTTTGCAATCTTCCTTTTACAAAGCTGAAAAAAAGCACCTGACATCACCGCCACCACATAATTTTTATCAGTCATGAGGACTCACAGTGAAGTAAGTAATAAAAAAGCCTCTCAGACGAATGTGAATTTTAGCAAACTCTAGTTTGTTTTCAATCCCCATAAACCATGCTTATTCACCTCATATTTTTCTCCTGGTCACCCCCCCACTCCCACCCCTGCAGTTGCTTAATGCCCCCTGTGTTTGAGAACCACAGTCATAAACCAACATGATGTGAGGGAATGGGAAATGACTAAGTGCGTGATACAGCATGATACAATTATGTTTGCTTAAACCCAATAATAAGTTATGCGAAGTAGCAATACATTTCAGCTGCAAATGTACAGCACCTCCGGGGGAATACCATGCCAATGAATCACAGCGATGCGACTAAGAGCTGGCAGCATTGTCTCTGGCTTAGTATGCACAGGCACTATGTACAAGGTCATTGAGGGATATTCACCACAACATCTAGAGGAAACATCCATCTCACTTATCACTGTATGTGTCATAGTGAATAATCACATTATGATAAACGGCTTCTCTTCCGTTTGAACAAATAGAAAGTGTAGATACCGCGCGTGAATCTGAGTAAGAGAGTGCATGATGTTTGCAGGCATACAGTAGATAATAAATGCACACACTCTCTCATACACAAAGAAATCTAAGCGGCGTGAGCAAGCTTGTTGAAGTTGGCTGTCATCTCTTCAGTTGCTATATTCCTTTATCCAGCAACTACTACAAAAAAAAAAAAAAAAAAAAAAAAAAAAATCACAGGTATTCTGCTCTACTTTCCACCGACTTCTGTAAATAACACTTTGTGCAAAAAGCAAAAACCGGGGCTGAAAAATAAAACAAAACTAACAAAACTACAGCTGCAGGTTGTCAAAGGAAGACGGAGGTGATACGTCGGTGAGGGTGTGTGGAGCAGAAAGAAGAGAGCGTCGCACGGTGGCAGCAGATGAGCCAACGTGAACAAAATATGCTGAGGTGGCTTTGGCGTGTGGGAGAGGGACGGATGGAGAGGAGGAAGCCTACGTGGAGGTGAGTGGGGTATGTTACATCAATGACAGGCAAGTCTACTTCTGAGCAAGAACAGATGGGGAAGCAGACGAGGGAACCACTGGGGTGTCAGTTATTATCAGAAATGCACCTAGGCACTGATGCAACTTCCTTTGTGACTGCTGTTTGCTGCCCGGGTCACCTGCGCCGTGCCACTTCTGGGCCTGTAGTTCCCATTTGAGCCATAAATGGCCCGTCAAGCTTCAATAACCACGGCTTATCAAGCCATCTCTTGGTAAAGGTCCCTTTGATTGCTGACTAATGTTGTGGTGGGATGTTTATAGGTCAGGTCCGCTCTGACCTTTAGTGCTTAATTTCATCTTAATGAACCAAAACAGAACATTCTGATTACATTATACCAGTTTACAGAATAAACACACAAAGTTCTCATGTTTTTTATTACAGAATTTTCACCTGTGAGCAGAAAAAATTTACTGGCAGTTTAATAGAAAGTTAATATTGGAGTTTATATTTGTTCTTAGATGAAAGTAAAATAATCATCGTACTTGCTTCATTTTTTGAAAATCCTTAAAAGCAAATTCATAAGTAAAGCTTAACACAGAATCACATACTGTAGTAGTAAATGAGCCCAAGAAATAAATAATCATTTTTAAATGATCATCAAAATCATCACATAAAGAAAGATGAGTTTTAAAATGCTGTTTAAACCAGAATCACATAGAAACAATGTGCTGCATAGTCAATTGGATAGACGGATAGAAAGATGATCTGGAGCATCTGTGGCAAGTGACACAAATGGGCCATAACAATAGCAAAAAACCCCAAAAAGAAACAAATTCAATTGTAACTTTGGGCACTTTGTTACAGCAGCTTGCCACAAAAACACATCACTTTTCCAAACTGAATTGTGAATGTAGATTTTGATCCATCATGCAGTGCCATCTGGAAAAGATCTGACTGGAAACAGCTTCATTTGTCACTATGACTATGATCCCAAACACACTGCCAATGCAGTAAAAGCATATATGACTGGAAAAACGCACAACACCATGGATTGACCTCCCCAGAGCCCGGACCACAACATTACTGAAGCAATGTTGGATCATCTTGACAGAGAATGAAACAACTGTCAGGCTTGTTAGAATTCTGTTTTCATCAGTTCTTATCTATTATTATGTCAGTTTTTATCTTATTTTAAAGTGAACAGTGAAGTCTGGAGAAAAGAAGTGAAAGAGTATTTACTTGATTATATATTGCTTACATTTATTGTCCTAATTGTGGAAGCATTACAGTTTCTTGAATACACCGGAAATATCTAAATCTCAATATTATAAGCAAGATTTGACCTATTTAACACATTTTTGGGAGGTTTGATCAACAGTTCTGTTGATTGTAGTGACATGTGCATAATTTCTTTGTGTTTTTCTTTTGACCGGTTTATGACACTAAGAAGAACTGGTGTGACAACTGTCACAAATCTGAATAACACATTCGGATGCGTTTACATTTCTTGCACCTATTTAGCCATAAAGATCGAAAAGCATTCAGAGATGCTGTAGACAGTCTGCCTCAGTCTTCTGCCATCCTCCTCATCTTCTTCCTTGTCCCTTTCTTGACTCTCAGGCAGCTTCCCAGGGAACAAAGCTTCATCCTCCAACGCTGACGGCATGACAGGCTCAAATTAGGTGCCAATTACATCTTTTTGAGTTACTTGTTTGCCGTTAAACTTAAGCAGCAGGCAGACATTGGACTGAGACCCCCAGAAGTAATTTCATATCGCAAAATGAGCCCAGAGCCCGCAAGTAAAATAATTTTGAAATGCACAACTTTTGAGCTACCTCTTTAATTACACTCACTCTCACATTTCACAGTGTTTGACTCGCTCTCACTTGTCGTAAGTGTGTATTTGCTCGACAGGTAATGCCATATTAGTTGGGCTCTCTTTTTATCCAGCTCTAACCAAAAGTGATTCTTACAATATAAAAAAGGAAATGCAAAAAGGCAAAGGATTACCAGCTAGAAACCCTTCTGCATAATAAGGGCCATTGTCCTGAAAAACGCTGTCTCAGTTAGAACCTCGTCTGGTGTTTTATCAGAACGCTTAGATCAGACCAGACTGCATAATTGAGTGATAATAAATTTACATGACGTCCCTCTGTTCTAAAAAACATAAAAAGCAAAGCACAAAGGCAAAGGTGAGAGAGGACAGAGAAACGGCTTAGACCTTTTCAAGTTAAACATGACCTTACCAGCCGGTGTTGAACTCAACGTGAGCGTCAAAGAAGCCGACGACGGGAGCCGTGGCCGCGTTCCAGCCATGTATACGGGCCCGGATCAGACCCTCCCTCTTGCTGTTTCTCACAATCTTTACGAGGCCTGGGTAGCGTTTGTTCACATACTGATCCAAGTTGAATTTCAGCTCCACTGGAAGAGAGCAGATTAGAAAGAGCCCTCCTTTAAAAGACACCCAAATGACAACAGGAAAGCATTAACAAGGTAGCTGTAGTCAGTAATTTTGTGCTTAAAAATCCCTTCTTTCCCCTTTTAGAGTGTTCAACTTTTAGATTACACCTAAAGAGAAATAGTGATCACCAAAGGTACACGAAAATGCAATCAGTTATTCGTATTACTCACTAAAAAAGCCATTACTTTTCTTTACTAAGTACTCATCAGCAAGAGCAATCAGCAGCACTACTTTCTTAGCCAACCCAGCTCTCATCAAACACACACCTCATCTACTCTGAATTTGAAGCTTTATTCAGTGATTCATGAATGTGTGCTTATCAGCGACTGAGGTTTGCCAGTTCAGTCACACAGAGAGAGACAGAGCCTAACAGAGTCCTGCCCATACCACAGGTAAAGACAACTGATCATACTGGTGACTTTATATGTGGTCATGGTGCCTTCTGGTCGGTTACTTCTGCTAAGAAACCAAAAAATTTGGAAAACATAAAAATAAATTGATTATATACCTCCTTCATAGCTCCAGTGTGGTATGATGTACTACAAATGGGACTAAGGTACCCAGAACAAAGTCTGTATGAGCTGAAAAACTGAGCATAAGTGCATACCAGAAATAAGACCCGAGGCATCAACAAGAAGAAGAGGGAAACATCTGGGATCCTGACACTAAATATGTCTACTTGTGCAGCAAGCAGTTTGTCACCAAGTCAAATATCCAACTGTCAGTTTTAGTTTCCCGTACTCTCCAAGTTAAACTGAAGCATTTTCACATCAGTGTGTATTGAAGTGAAATTTGGATAAATTCAATAGGCTGTGAAATACATTAGCTTTCTTACAGCTAACTCTACAATTTCCAATTCTGAAACTGTTGGGACCCTGTGTAAAAGGGAAATAAAAACAAAATGCAATGAACTGGAAATTTCATCAACACATATTTTATTGAAAATAGAACTCAGAAAACAGATCAAATCTTTAAACAGAACAAAGGTACAATTTTAAGAAAAAATGTAAACTCAGTTTGAATTTGATGGCAGCAACACGTCTAATGAAAGTTAAGACTGAACTATGTTTACTATGTTTACCACTCTCATCTTTCAGCAACAGTCTGTAAGTGTCTGGGAACTGAGGAGACCAGCTGCTGGACTTTTAGGAGGAATGTTTTAGGCTGGTGAAAGGATCTGACTGCAGGCGGGAGGGTTCAGCACTCAGATTCTTTTAGTACAAAGCCATGTGTTTGCAAAATCTGCAGTATGCAGCAGTATGTGGTAGTGTACCATTGTCTTACTGAAATATACAAGTCCTCTTCTAAAAAATGCTTTTCTAGATGTGCAAGCTGCCAATTCCATAGGCATTAATGCACCTCCATATCACTGATGGAGGGTGCTTCTGAAATGACTGCTGATATCAAGCTGGATGGCCTCTCAGCTCTTTAGTCCAGAGGATTTGTGCATGTTTTCCAAAAACACACGACTTCTTCTTTGCATGCAGGGCTTTAACCTGCTTTTCTGGAAGTGTTCCTGCCCCTGTCCCAACTCTTTGAGATGTGTTTCTGTGATCAAATTCAAAATCAGCCAATATTTATTTTTTCATGAAATAGTAAAATTTGTCACTTTAAACATTTTATGTGTTCTGTGTTTTATTGTGAATAAAATATGGGTTTGTGAGATTAGCAAATCACTGCTTTCTGTTTTTCTCCAACATTTTACAGTCTCAGCACTTTCACATGATAACATCTGTTATAACTACAGCCATCTTGTGAATGTTTCTCTGTGTTATCAGATAAATTATATTTATATGAATAAAACTAAACTGAATTGAATCATGCAGAAGTTGAAATAAAGTTTGAAGCTTCACCCAAGTTAACGCTTTTGAAAAAAAGCTCCGTTTTCTTCAGTCGTATTGCTTCCATTAAAGCATCTTTTAGAGGACAATGGTGGATTTGATGTACTCATTAGAGGCTTATTCAAGAAAATCAACTTGCAGCCATTGCTGACCTGCAATAAAAATGGCTGTGTCGGGACACCAGCAGAATATTGCTTGCTTAAAAGCATTGTAGGCTTTCTCAGCATCAAACCATGGATACACTAAAGGTTTCAAAGCAGACAGGGCACTGCAATCTAAAACATTTAGTCTGATAGAAACTTGTTCAGTGGAATCCAAAGCGTAATAAGACAGACCAAAAGTGAGTACGCCATTAGACGATCAATACATCAAGCTTTGATCATTGATACAGAATTTGCAAACCAAATACAGGAAGAATCCAGAAAGTCAAAGTTCTGTCAAAAGAAAGATGTCTGATAGTGGTCTGAGAGGACTAAGCACAAAAAAGAGATCCGCTTCAGATTCCAAATAAGAACAGTAAAAACCCTCTGCTTTGCATCTTTGTGAATAAGGATTTATAATGAAGCAGAACACTGATTCTAAGCATACTATAAGCATGCCTCCATTCAAACAAAAGGGGAGCATATCAAACACAAGAATACTTAGAAATTCAACTTAAATTTTCGAGTAATTATTTATTTAATTAGAAACTGCTGGAAAATTTAAGCTTTTCCTTTAATATTCTGTATAGATTTATAATTACATTCACTGTGTTAATGTTGTGTATTTCTATTCTGGTCACATAAGACCAAGTTAACGACTTCTATACAAGTTACCGTAGTCCAAAGGCATTCCTCATCGCAAGTCTTTATTCCAACTGGATTATAATATTGTCTCTGCTCTGCTCTCCTCTCACGGATGAGGCTGGCTGTCATCACTGGAAACAAAGTTTGATGGGTAAACAGTCAGTTGTGCAAATTGCTGTCTGTGTTTCGTCGGAGGATAGATGGCTGTTTGAGCTTCTCCTCTGGGTTACTGCTGAGCGTTCCACTTTCTGAGGGAGAGATTAATAAGGAAGCGTGTGGCACATCGGCTCTGAACAGCATCCACACCTAGCTTCTGACTTCAGCTTGTAACATAAATCAGCCGGTGAAAGTATAAAAAAAAATGGCAGCCTAATCCCCCGTGTGTCATTGAGGAGACATAGTGAAGGATTGTCAGGAGTCTTTTTCTAGCTGAAGGTCTTAACATACAGTGGTGACTGCTGCAGGGAGAGAGGGTAAATTTGCTAGTATCCTACTGGCCCTCGAAGAGACAGAAAAAAAAGCATGAGCATTTAACACTAAATTAACCCGTAATCCCACTGACTGCAGTACCTGCAGACCCCTGAGGCTTTTTTCCATCATTTTAATTTCCATGATTTTGTCATTTAGTTCCTAATGACATCATATCATTGGTTTCTAGTTCTATTTTACATATTGCTTTTTAAAAGTACCAGTGTATTGAGGTCCTAGGGGACCCCAGTCAAAAGTATCCAATTTTGGAGATTTAACAGATGCCCCTCATGTTTGCCATGGGTCCTAGCTAAAAAAAAAAAAAGAAATCACACTCAAAAGGAGCACGGGTATTCCTTCATTTTGTAGACAGATACAGATGCATTAGATACAATTTTCCTAATAGGCAATTAGCAAAATTGTCTAAAATAGATTAATGGTGTTGGAGTCCATGTGAACACTACATAAGGTAAGTAAGCAATTAACCAGAATTTGAGTGGCCATTTATTACTGTAAATGTATTTAACAAGGGTGCCATGGTGACAAACTTTGAAGGCATATAAAAATACTACCGTATTTTTGAACCATAAGGTGCACCGGATTATAAGGCGCATTAAGCGAAACAAAACAGTCAGATAAGTCAAACTTTACTCAACTCGTTCTTCTTGCTTCCTCCACTTCCGTACCATTGATTCATTAAAGTTGAATTCCCTCACAGCTGCTCTATTCCCATGTTGTTGCAGTATATTAATGACTAACCTCCTATTGTGGATGGATTATCTCAGTTGTTCTCCTGACTGAAGTTTGGTCCGTTTACGGCATCCTGCCATTCGATTGCATTTGTCCTTAACCATCGGGAACCCTCACGTTAACTTTTATCGAGTGGAAAAAAGTTAGCTTTCATCCTCCAGCTTTACTGTGTTTATGTTATGCTAACATAGCTGTGTCGCTAGCGATCACGTAGCACATCATTATATACCAGCTAGTCCAACTTC
>VUQG01003724.1:0-12479 GCA_015106755.1 Etia nguti
CCCGTTTTAAATAAAAAAAAAAAAAAAAAAAAAAAAACAGCACAGAAATATAGCAAAATATATATTTTTGACAGTTCAGAAAACTGACAAAACACGTGGTCGACTGTGTGGTAGCAGAGGCATGTTTGGTGGTTAGTATTGATTTCACGTTTGGAAAGTTGTAGATACAACGGATGTGACTTCACCTGACTTTCTCCTCGATCACTTGACGCGTTCAAAGCTGTCGTGGCCTGTCTGCGTTGTGGGGGTTTTCTTATGGATTTCTAAATTTGTAATGTGCGCAATACTAGTCCGACAACCCATGAAAAAGTCAGGATGATTAGCACGTCCATCCCAATAAAATAAAGAAGAAGAAGAAAAGGGAAAAAAGGAGAAACACACGGTTTAAAAATCAAGATTTAAAGTTTATTTGCTTTGTTTTAATGGGTTATTACAACAATGAAATCATGTAAAAGTACAGTAATTGCTGTGCTGCAGAAGCGTTGAAAATAATTAAGACCTTCAAAACTGAAATGGATCAAAAGAGAATGAAACTATTTGAGAATACAAGAAAAAAATGAAACCTGGCAGGAAACTTTCAGTTTCATAAATCCAAAAAGCTTGTGCTGTGATTAAACAAAATAGGCGTGTTTAGCAATCCAATGCAACAAATAATAAACCATCTGCAAAAAATAATGACTTCAAGAACAATTGGCGAAAATATTCCCCTTTTATTTCCAAACTGTGCTTTGGATTTAGGCTGCTCTTACATCTTTAGTTCCCTTCACATATGGCTTGCTGGATATTATTAAAAAAAAAAAAAAACTGTGAGCAGAATCTTGTTTATTCCTAAGGCAACAATATACAAATTGTAGAGTGAAAAATGAACTGATCATAGTTGAAAAGGAGAAAGATGAGCAAAGATATCTTGAAATGAAACTCATCAAATCAAATAATAAGCCAACTTCTTTTGCTGAAACCTGGAGAGATCTAAATCAAATTAAAAGGAAATTAGGCCTGCAACCATCAGCCGCACTTGTCTCATTACAGCAGAAAGATAATCCACAAAAGCCTTCAACCATACACACAGTGGGCAGAAAAGGCAGGATTTCAGTGTTCAGTGTGGAAGTTTAACAATGGAAACTGTTTAAAAAAAGGATAGAAAAGGGTAGGAATGTTTGAGAATGTGTGTCTAAGGTATCATATGATTTAGTATGCAATTTGGGGGTTTACTAATGCCATGACACATTAGAAATGTACTCCATTAAGCCTTGAGTGCTTTATAAAACATACCAGCTTTATGAAAAAAAAAAAGATCATGTTTAAGTCACGCAGTCAGATTATGTGCAGCTGAGCAGGGAGCTGACTTTGTCACTTCTAAGTACACAAGAAGAGTACTTTGGTGCGAGGAAAAAAACTGATATGTTACATTTCTCCAACATCTAAGGAAATATCATTCCGGCTTAGAATAATATTGAAATCTTGGATTTCATGACATGTGTAAGGCAATATATTGAGGCTTTATGAGTGTTGTGAGCTGACTTCTGGCTCCCGTTAAAATGAGATATCTCTCGAACCCATTTTGATGCCTGACTTTAAATGATTTTAAATATGCTCACTGTCCTGAATTTTCCATATTCAGAACAGGTTGTGTTTGTTTTATTTGTTTCATCACATCCAATCAGCCACAGACATCAATTTCAAGGATATCAAACTGGAAAAAAGGAAAAAGTATATATATTTATAATAACCAGAGAAATGAGCTCGCCACACTTTTGCAAATCAAACTCATAGATACACTAAAGTAAACACTTACTCACTTACTTGCGTTGAGAAAATATTGGCTTAATATTAAAAAATAAAATCATAGTCATAGTGTCTGTATGAGACACTGCCTTCAAATTTCAGAAATTACAAAAAGTCTCTCTTATTAGAATAACTGCAATTCCCCCAAAAAAGAAAAGAAAAAAAGAAACAGGTTAGAACCACACTCACAAATCTGAATGAGAAAAATGAGGTTTAAAAGTTTTTTTTGATTATGTGTGTGGATGAGTCAAACCATAAATACGAAGCATTCAAAACAACTGCTGTTAAACAAATGAGTTAAGAGTATTCACTCTTATTAAAAAAAATACTTGCGGTCGGTACAGGATTAAAAAAACTGAAATGATACCAAACTTACCACAACGTACCACACGGCATCAGCTAATTTCAGGGTGAGTGGTCCAGGCTTTAGGACCGGGGGGGATGATGGAGAGGAGACTGAGCGGTGCAGACTGGAGGGCAGGCGGGGCATTAGCTCAGTTCAGGCTGATGTCAGGACAATTAGAGGTGCACCACAGCGCATTGTGCACAGCGCCTGTCAACCTTAATCTCTGCTGCTGTGGCCCGTACCCGCAGCCAGGCCACAGCCCACGGGAAGCGCTAACACTCAGGCCCATATTGCTTTGACAGTTGCACTCAACCAGAAGTAATGCAAAACGTTATTGTGATGTATACACAGTGACCCTGTACTCTTGTCTCTTACAACAAGAAGGCTATGTGTGCGCAGAGTCAGGAAGGGCTGGGAGGAAGAAATGACACTCGGGGAAAACAGTGGGGAAGGAAATCTGGTGGGAGGTTACAGAGGAAGAGAGAGAAATTTTAAAAAAGATATCAGAGGACCTTTTCTGCACTTTAACCTCTGCCCCCCCTCCCCAAATCTCCTCTTGTTTCGAGTCACTGTTGATGGTTCTCTACAAATCTTGGTGCTTGTTTTTGTGGGAGCCACTGCGTGTGGTGACAGAGTTGGAGGTCTCCTCTGCCTCTTCGCCTTCTTTTGCATCGAGGAACTCACTGAAGAACCTGAAGATGGAGTCGAAACTCATCCAGGAAGTCAGCTCATGCCTCTCTGTGCCTGCGTGGAAAAGATAAGCACAAGTGCATACCAAGATATTTACTGACTGTAATGTTATATGAAAGGAAACACATGATCACTGCTAAAATAATTTAAATTAAAGCTCTGCATTCTATATACTTACCATGGCAACGTTAGAAGTGAAAAGAAACGGACGCTATTACATAAGATTTTTAGTCTCATAAGATTCACAAACTCCCACAATGCTCCGTGCAGACCCAAACCCTTATGTGTGAGAACGATGGCAGCCTATGACCTGTTGGCCCAATGGGATAGCATTAATATGTTATCCAAGCGGATACCTGATAATCAACAGCGCTGCACAACTAAGGAGATGGAAAGAGGTCCTTCCAACAAAACTAGATATATACACAATGGGCGCACTAAGTGAAACCAGTGGAGCGGTAGTCATTCGTTCCAAAGGACTAATTGAGAAAAGGCCAGACAGAAGCTGGAGAGCGATAACTAGTGAACATATCAGGTGGTCTGGTAGTGACGGGGGGAGGCACAAGTGCAGGGTTTCCCTCTGACCTTCTCCAGGTTAGCAAGTTCCCAAGTTGGGGTCACGCTGGAGCTTGAAATCTGGTACACGCGCCTCAGGTTCCTTAGGGTTTGGGTGTCACAGCCCAGCCTTTTAGTTTGATAGCTCAACTTGATGGCAGAACACCTCGACTGTGCCATCAAGTTGAGGTAGAACTAACAAGTTAGTGGTATGGAGAGGTGGCACAAACAAACCATTGTTTGTGCCACCTCTGGTTAGCGTCTGACTGCAACTGAACCTGAGAAATGGTGTCCTGCTGTTCACCCGATGTCTGTTATGAGATAAAATTAAGAGTTTCATACTTTGATAGATCTCAGACATATTTGCACACAGAGGAATGAAGGAAATCAAGACTGGCTGGAATGAGCTTTCTTTTGTGAATCTTTATTTTCACCTCTGCATTTGCAGCCTTTTTTTCTTAGGGACTTGCATTTGTTTGAAACAATATTACAATGACTTCCTGTAATTTTCCTGGGAGCATTTAAAAAACAAAAAGCAGTTAATCATTTAGAGCTGCTTGAAATAAAAAAAAAAGGTTGATAACCACAGCCCTTCTCAATCAAATCACTACAATATACAGACATATCTTTTTACCTCGGTTCCTTTTCTCAGTGCCTTTCACTTTCCATCCTGGCTTCCTCCTCTCCCCACAGTGCACATCGTATCAGCTATAAAAAGCTAGACTAGAAGGCCGCCGGGATACAATTAGGAAGCAACTTAAAGGCTCTCACACCATAGACAGCCCTCTGATGACCACTGCACTGACCCCATGTTTATTAGATTGACCCTTGCCTGGAAGCATTAATGGAGATGGTGTGTGTGCATGTGTGTGTGTTTATGTGTATGACTGTAAGCAGGTATAGGGTTTTGGGCTGAGATGGAATTTGGGTTCCAGGTACCAGTGGTATGTTTGTGTGTGTGTAATTTGTGCGTACGAGTATATAAGGGGGTTCTCGATCATTCTGAGACAGGGGTTTGCACTGCACGCTATATAGCAAGCAGATGGCAGTCAGTGCCTTGGGTCAAATTTACTGGCCTAGCAATCATGGTAGTCAATAACCCAGCACTCTCGGTGACTCCGCTACCTGTGTAGGGCTCATCATAACACCTATCCCTGGAAACAAAGACACAGCCCTCTCACACCTCTAATCTATCATTTATATCCAATTTGAGGCACTGTGATCTTTTTTTCCACCTCTTCTATTCTCCCTGTCTCATTGTTCTCTCTCTCACTTGTATTTTTACTTCTGTTTTGTCTCTTTTCTTTTTTCTGCAGAAGCGATCAATGCCGCAGCACTTTCTAGTTCATCTTGAACTAGCGGTGAACTCCAGAATGCCTCCAGCGTCTCCACCCTATCCCATCGCAGTTCAGGGTCACCAGGGGGGTGTCTCTGTGCCAATATGCAAATAAGCCCATGCCCCTTCAGTGACTCTGGCGTTAAGCTCCACCTCCTCTATATGGTAAAAGCTTTGAAATAAAATCCTCTCCCCCAGACAACCTTCGCGCACACACAGATATAAACCCACTCTCATGTAGACTTAAACAGGCCTTTAAAACTTCCATCCGTTCCTCCTTTAATAGCCAAAGCGTGTTGAACCTAATGGATGTTGTCATAGCTGAGATGTGACCACTGATTTAGAGGAGGAACCCCAGTGACCGGGCAAAGAGAGGCAGAGAGAGAGAGGGAGAAGAAGAAGAGAAGCGAGAGTTATGTCAGCTACACCACAAATCAAAGTAATATCTTTTAAAAATTGTGGAAATCACTGGTGTCATCTGGCTGTATCTTGTGGGTAAAGGAAACCCATAAACAGCCAATTAGCTGATAAGCAGATTTTTTTTTTCCTTTATGAAGAATCAATTTTATGTATTGGCAAAACAGCGTATAATGGACAAAGAGCTCTCCCATTTTTAACTGTAACTTGTATCCTGTACTTAAACTAAAGTACACTGTATAACTGTTTCGTACTTGTGAAACAATTAAGTTGCATGTACAGATTTTAACAAGTTTACTTTAATTACATCAGCCTAATAAAGTTTGTTTTAAACGCAATAACGGTTTCATTTATTGCCGTTTCAATAATGATGTTGTCGAGCTCCACGACACTGGGTATCGTCACGGGGAATACAGAAAATTGTCTTTACTTTTAACAGTGTTTATAATTACAGTGGAGGAAAAAACAAACTTAGATTAATATTGCACGTAATGATGACCTACAGGTAAGGCAACACATACACACGATGATGTTTCACTGTTTCCCTGTAAGGCAGCAAAGAGCCGGTACAGAAACATGTCCCGTGCTGAGAGCTCCCTTATGTGCTCCGTGCTCCAGTCATGGAGCAGTTTCAACGTAGCGCCTGACCAGCGCCCTGTGTCTGACCATTCTGTGTGTGTTGTTTGAGCCTGGTGAAGCTGCCTCATTATGTGACAGACAGAGAAGAGTATTTGATCCTGGATATTTGGCCTCCTCTTCTCTGTCACAGCCACTGGAGCCCTCTCAAGGTAATTGACTGACTGTTTGATCTCCCTCTGACTCTGCGCTGCTACAAGATGCTGCCACACACACATAAACACATTCATCAGTTGTAAGTGTCTACTCATGGATGGAACACACACATACACGCATGCGGGCACAAACACACACGTATACTCACGCACACAGTTGTTATCATTTGTGTGCAGTGAGGTAAGGGAACAGAGGAGGAGATTTTTGAGCTGAAAACAAGGAAATTCCTCCATAGCTATGGGCCATGCTTTCTTCCCTGCGTACCAAACGCTGCATGCTGTTACAAATGGTAATCGGCTCTGATTGTCACAAATTTCAAAACAAACGCTAGGTGACTGAAAAGCCAAAGTGACGCCCCGAGTGATACTCCAACAGGAAGTGCAAATCAAAGCATGCCGACTATAATTAGGTTCCATCTGGGCTACATTATTTAAAGCCGCAGCAGTTAATTGCTTGTGTACAAATGGCCTATTTTATTTGAATCAAACTCTTTTTTTTGTGATTCGTAATTACACTGATGTGAAGGGGGCATATCTCTTTGCCTCACTTATAATATAAATCCATATTCAAATTATTAAGAGTACTTTGAGGCAGGGGGAATGTAAAGTGATGATACTTTTCTTTGTGAGAATTGAATTTCTTTAAACAATTATGACTGCTTAATCAAATATGCTGACATTTGGGTTAAACATTTAATGAGCTTCAATTAAAAAAAGGAGATGAACAACGATACAATCACGGAAGAAAATATTTTTCAAAAAAAACAGAAAACCTAACAAGACTAATATACATGATATTATTTCACGATGAAGCAAACATTTTCTCATTTCCTCTTGTCAACGTTTTCATCAAAAAAACAACCCCCCCCACAAACAGTGTATTATCTTATCAATTTCCTATTGACGGTAACCTAAGCTTTTGTTTTATCTCGATGTGAGGTAGAGCAGTGCATTGTGGTGCGGGCCTGGGTTGCTTGTAACCTTAGTCAGGCAGCTGTTTGTGGAAACTATCTGTTGCATGGATCAGCGGAGGAGAATCGCTATCTGTATCCTGGTTGTCAGACGATCGGATTTCTGTCCCTGACGCTCTCTGATATTAGATGATCTTCCAAGACTGCGTGCGCAGTGTGCGCTGGCAATGTGTGTTTGCGTGTGTCTGGTTGTCCATATGCAGCGCACATAACTGACATACAGTCAGCTATGCCTGTTGTCACTTTGCTTGCCAACATGCCTAAAGGTCAAGAATGTCATTTCGTCCCACATGGCTGTCTGTAAAGGGGATGTGACATGTTGCCACAGGAGACGAGGCCAAAGAGAGCCCGGGCAGGTGACAGGTGGTCTGCAACACCACCAGGGCAGCTCTGTCCTCTGTAACAAAGCATGAAGATTATGTTTTCAGTCAAAAAATGTATTAAATTAGATTTTACCGTCCCACCCATTCCCTGACACCATTCCTTAATCTCCACTTGGGACGAAGACAACAAACCCAGGAATAATCAGACTTTTTCTACACTGTGCGTCTTCATTTTAAATAAAAAATCAGCTTGATTGGAGCAGGAAAAGCCATAAATACATCAAAACAAAAATACTCAAAAACAGAACTCATTTCATCAAATCAGTAATACCACTGTTGCTTCTTGACTTAAATTCATTTTTAATGCTTGTTGGTAAGTGGGGTCTGCCCAGCCCCGTCTCTCTCATACTGCTTTTAATTACTTTGCTTATTATTGTGTGTTGTTGTTAGACAAAAACAAGGCAGAACTCATTACACATCCAGAGATGAGAAACCTGAATCAGTACCTACAGGGGCCGCTGAGGGGGGTCTGTATTTACTTAGAATAAAATGCAAACAGAAGAGAGACATAGAGAAACAAAACCGAGTGAAAACACAGTGAGCGGAGGATATCACATTAACTGGTTGAAATCATGACCACACATAAGCTACTTTGAATTCAAGTAGTTCATATGGAGAGTGGAACTTGTGACAACAAAGACTCTGCACAAAAGACGGTGAAATTCTGTATTTTTTTATTACTTACTTCTCATTTTGTTAATCCCTCCAGCCTGTTATGTTTCCTCCCTACCGAGACACTGAGATTGCACTGAGTGCTTTTTTTATTTTAATGTGAATGAGTGGCCTTGGCCGTCATAAAGGACCCTTGCTTTTATGGACTTGGAGCAGAGTATTTACAAGATAACCCTGGTCCAAGGACTGTGCAGGCTATTTGATACCAGTGTCAGACTCTCCTGACTCCTCTTCAGTAAAAATCGAAGCCTGAATAATCCTTTGCCTCTACAGCACCTCTCAATGTCAGTTGTTTTACTCATCTCTGCTGAAAAGGGTTGAGATATTTTGGAATATGTGCTTAGCCATCTGTGTGTTGCTTTAATCAATATTTCGTATGCACCTTTTCTGATTTGTTTATACTGAAATAATAATCACATTAAATATAAAAATTCTCTCTCTCTATATATATATATATACTGCACTCAAGTTTAGAAATTAAATGTGGAAAAAAGCTGCTCTCATGCCAGGATGGACACAAAGAAGGTCAGTTAGCTTCAGCAGAAAAAATTGTAAGATGTAGAATAAAATCATTCAATTAAATTCACAAATAAAATTAATGAACCACAAAATTATCATAAAACATTCAAAACTCTAAACATATGTGAATAGGGGACACCATTTGCATGCTATTTGGAACAGTTGGCTTACTAATTTATACATGGTGACAAAGCAAGATGAAAATTTGTATAGAGTCAATGAAAAATTATTTAAAATATATGAACTAGTTTTGACAGTATAGTCTGAACCTTCTGTTCTCTCATTATTAAAACACTAAGAATCGTATAAATGTGTAAATGTGTGTTTGGGTAATAAAAAAATGTCAAAATTATCAGTTGCATACACAAATTTTCTTATGCTTGTATGACATGTCCAAGATTAATTCCATTTTTGTGTGTGAGTTTACAACATAGCATAAGGTCTGTGTACATGTACCTGTTGATTCAGTGCGAATATGTGACATAAACACACACACACATAAAAAAGAAAAAAGACTGAGCGACTGAGTGTGCATGCACATGTATGTTTATGGAAGGGCCTTGTTGGGAGTGCCACCCAGATATTAACACTGTAAACAGTGCAGGCCTCCTTCCCTGTCCGGGCCTTTTGTTCCATCTCTGCCACCATTGGTTGGGACTTAAATGGCAAACACTCGGGGGCTGCTAGCTCGCCTGACACGGTTTTGTTTTTGGCCTATTGAGGGGCAATGGAGAGCTTTTGTTTCTATGCCCAGGCACAACGTGTCTCAAAAGCAGCATGGCTGAAAAGAGAGGCCCCCACAAAGACTGTGCATTAGTGGAGGCACTACACGCATGCATATACGTGCAACTCAAATGGGACTAAGCACAAACACACACACAATGCCTTGCAAGGGTAGGTTAGGCCAGGCAACTTTGGCCAGACAGGATGGAAAAGATGGAGTGGGGTTAGAGCATGCGCACAAGTGAATATGCTATATGCCAGACTGCAAACTTACTACTTCGCTACATGTCATTCACTCCTCATTCACATAAACACGCAAACACCTATAGTCCACTTTACTGAAGTAAAATCTGCTGCACAAACCTCTCTTGCACTTCCAAGACAACACCAGGCATAGAGAAACACACACTCACACCAACACATCTACGATATTAGAAATACACACATCACTCAGTCACAAAAGAGTTGAAGGAGGACAGGGGTAAGAGAGGCCCCCCTTGCACCTGTAAGAAAGACAGGGCGCATTCAGAATCTGTGGTCTCAGAATAGACAGCCTTGAGTGTGAGAACCCCCATTCATACAAGGCTATGGTGATCGCACACACCTTCATACAATTCTCATTCACAACACATGTTGCCTAAGGTCTATAGAAGAATCTAGCAAAGGGACTAACAGTACTAGTGTAAGATTGATGCAATGCATGGTATAATCATTATCCAGCTAAAAAGCAGTATACACTGGCAGCAGGGAATTTGCAGTATATATATCAATACTCTTTGTAAAGCAGTCTCCCCTTGTTTTCTTTATATCAACCACATAATCATATAAATATTTTTATCACACTACACCTGATGCTTACATTGGATACACTCACAAAAAAATCCCTTGTTTCTTCACAACATCAACGGTAATATTGGCAATAAAAAAGCATTAAGTGCCTCATAGATACATTTGCCATGACTAGCACTTTGCTTAAATGGAAATAATCTTTGTGTCGTGGATGCAAATCATTTGTGGGATTTACAATGACACATTTACATATATAAACATATATGACAAAACCCTTGTGCACTTTAAATTCAAGCACTTTTAAATAACTGTGCTATTAGGTTAACAATAGTATTCTCCCTTATGAATAAGAAACAAACCCTTTAGGGACACTGTGTTAAAAAGTAAAAGCAACAAAAGCCAATACAGCTGTGATCACAGACACACAAGTTAAACACGTATTTGATTTCTTATTAGACAAATTCCATGAACATATAAATTCAACAATTTTCAACCTGTGAGCTCAGTTTAAGTACTTGTTTGCATCAGGCCCCCACATGGAAAAGAACTGCTTGAGTAATTTCAAAATTCTATTGTGAGACTTGTACCAGATGGAAAAAGGATACAGGAAGATCTGTGGTCATAAAAGAAAAAGAAAAACAAGCCATAAAAATGTCAAAACACGGTAGCAGCATTAATCAAGAGGTACATAACTACTTAACTATCACTAATCAGAGCTGCTGTGGATATCCTCTTAAAGTGATGTCAACCATAGTACACCAACACTATCTAGCCATGAAAAATGGACCTTCAGACTTGCCTCTGGGGTCATATGACAGCTTACAACGTGCAAAGCGTCACACTACATAAAACTATATGGATTATATTTTAAAAAATTTGTTATGATAAGCTAGAAACTGCCAGAACAAACTTTGTTAAAGAACATGAAAATAAGCCTAATGAAAATGTGTACATTCTTTGTCCAGCTCAAGATAAATTTAAGTGGCTCAGATGGGGTCCAACATGTTTGGCGTGAATGCATAGCCCTGACAGTGAAAGCATGGAGGTGTAAGTGTGATGATATCAGGATGCATGAGTGCAAAAGGCGTTGGGATAGATTACATTTTTAGATGCCATGCCGCTATAAATACCTGCTGATACACAAAAATACTGGCTAACATGATGACTCAGTCCCCACAGGCTTGACAGGAGAGGAAAATTCCAGGATTATGATGGTCCAAACCATACTGACAAAATCACAGAAGACTTTATAATGAAAAATGAAGTTAAAAAAGCATGACCTGTCTAAATGTATCGCCTGACTTGAATCAAACAAAAGAGCTTTGGGTTGTTTTAAAGCGACAGTAAGTTCCTGCTGTGGGGAAAATCAAATTAAAACTATAAATCTACACTTTTAAGCTTACATTAGAGTAAAGTAAACTTATAATGCAATTATTCAGAGAAGATACACTTTTAAACTGTGACATTTAAATTATGTTGCACAGGATTATACTTGATTCTATAGAACACTGTATATCACCAGTATCATTCTATGTAATGCTCAGAACACAGTTCCTTTATGAGCTTAGGACACAAAACACAAAAAAAAGAAATGCAAATGATCCCACTAGTGCAGCTGCTTCAATTTTACATTTCCACTTAGACCATACTGAACTGAAGGCACATTTTGTAGCCAGATTTTCATCGTGGCCTTCTACCAACACACTACACAACACTTGACTGAACACTTCTATTTAGCATCTCCCAGGTGCAGTGGGAATATACATGTAAAAATAGACATCAGAACTACACAACTCAAAGTACAAAGCTACTGGCATGTAATAGTACAAAGACAAATATTCATATTCATGTGACATATGGCATATATATGATATTTATGTTAGCTCAAGAGTTAGTTATACTGGTCACTTTTACACATACACAACAGAGCTGGGTTAGAGCAGGCGATCAATACAGTGAGTAGAGGGGAAAAAAATGAGAAACTCTGATGTGGAAAATATGAACACTAGACTGATTTCTAATTTGGTCTAAGAGTCTAGTGTGAGAGAAATGTAACATTGAAATCCTGCAACCAAGAGTTGTCTAAGAGCCTCATTTTTCACGTTTTTGCCTCAAACACATGCAACACAAGCATAGAAGTACTTGTCACTTGACTTTGTGATTCCATGCTTGGCGACACTTAGAGAAAAGTGTGTGCATGTGTATGTATGTGTGTGTATTCTGCGAAGGGTGAGCGATGGGTTAGACAAAAAGAGAGCAGAGAGTTCAGGTGGGGGAGGAGCAGGCCAGAGGTGGAGATAGCAGAGAGTGTGTGTTGAGGGTGGGGCAGGTCTGAAATAGATCACTTAATGGAACAAAGTGTAATTAATGGGTCACCACAGATAAAAAGACGCTGGCTCTATCGGGGAATGTGCTAATAGAGCTGACACACACTCAGCAAGATCAGTGGACCGCCGCCCCCCCCCCCCCTTTTTTTTTTTTTTTTTTTGGGAAAAAAAGGGG
>VUQG01003724.1:16239-27639 GCA_015106755.1 Etia nguti
GTGTGTTTTTGTGTGTGTCTCTGTGTGTGTGTGTGTGTGTGTGTGTGTGTGTGTGTGTGTGTGTGTGTGTGTGTGTGTGTGTGTGTGTGTGGTAATAGTGGATGAGACGAAGTTAGAGATTGAGAGAGGCCAGGTCAGGGGAGGCACTCACCCTCTCAATCCTCCACTATTGACTTTAGAGTAGAGAGATGTTCCAGAGCAGTCAATGACAAATAGAATAAACTGATCAATAACCTTGCACTTTTCAGAAGGGACAGAGGCACCTTTACAAAAACAAAACAGGCGCCCAACTTGAACTATGCGAGAGGAGAACATGGATCAAATCACAGTGAGCTTCGCTAGGCTGCTTACACAGTTTTGTCTTCCACCCATGACCTGTGGAATGCTCTTCTCAATAACTTTTTAATTGAAGGGGCAGAGACGTGGAAAGGACCAAAGGACCATAGGTCACATTCACGCTATATTTAAACAGCCAATAAAAATACAAAACCCGTAGTAGAAAAATCAGAAGAAAATGCCTTGCCTGAACCCTCCAAGCATTAAAAAAATAATTTGACTGAATATGCATTAGGTGTAGGATGAAGTTGCTTGTTAAGGCAGGTGTTTAAGAAAAAACACGAGGTAGAAAAGTCAGCAGGACTGCACGCAGAGAGCAAAGGGAAGAAAACTGTGAGTGAGAGAGGCAGAGACAGAAGTGTGGGAAGAAAGAAAGAGGAGAAAATCTACCCTCTGCCATAATTTAAACGAGCCATGGTCTCCCAATGCTGTGTTTACAATGTATAATTTATGCCTCCCAGTTCAAACACAGCTTTATCTGCACTCAGCTGCTAAGTGATATGATTTCACTTTTTACAACCCCCTCCCACCTCACTCACCCCCAACTAATCATATCCACTACAACCCCAGTCACTGTGTAATGTAGGCTGGTGTGATTCTGCACGCCTCATGCATTGGCTTTCAACTGTACAGCCCCAAGGGCTAAAGTAGCATATTAAATCCTTTCCTAACTCCGTCCTCTTCTCCCCCTGAAGAAAAACTGCCCGTCCTAGACACATACTTATGCACATGCACTCTTATGTTCGTCTCTGCAAAAAGCACGGACATGTACACTCTGCACGCTGCAAAAGAAGCCTCATATGTTACAGCTGTTGAAGTTTCTTTCTGTATTTATTGCTGTGGTGGTGAGCAGTAATGTCCCATTTCACAGCTGCACACTTTGACCTCCCATAAGAGCTTTTCTGACGACCCAATTGCTCTGAGTTGCAGTATAATGCATAGCCACTTTGGTTACTTTAGTTTAATGATGTCTTTCTGTACATATATAAAACATACCATACCATGTTTTGTTTTGGGTTTTGTTTTTTGCTGCCTAAAAGTCTCTGTTGCTGCACTCTGCCTGGACATCTTCACTTTTCTTCATACTTTACTGGCTAAAGAAGTGTGAGGATCATCTTACACTTAAAAGAATCTTAAAACAATACTTCTACAGTGAATAAGAATGATGTTAGCTGAAAAACATTGGGAATGATTAGGGCCTCTCCATCAGTATTACAGTCATACTACTTTCAACTGCTCCCTTATCACACGGGGTCACCATAGTGGGTAGCGACACATTTTTTTATTTGCCAGAGTTTTACGCTGGATGTCCTTCCTGATGCCACAGTGTAATGTTACCCACCAATCTGTGATAATACCACACTATCTACTACAAGAAAAAGTCTTACATTCAGAACCGTACAAGTATAAAACTATTACTAGCTAATTTACTTAAAGGTATTAAACATTCTGCAGAAGAAATTAAAGTTCAACACTTGGAATCAACTGCAGATTTCTTCTCTGCTTAATTCAGTACAGAATAATAAGGGGATAGGCCTCATGTGGATATGAAACGTCTTGCGACACAATTGTCCAATTACCTTTTAGCCTCTGAAAACATGACTATATGAAAAAACCGACTGTAACTCTTTAACAATTACTATAACACTTTCGTAACTCACCTTTCACTATATAGAGGCAAAAATAGTGTGATTACTTATGCTACTGAATATATATTATATTGTCAGAAATTAATGAAGACATAGAATGTAGTGTAATGTCCATTTGACCACCTTTAATGTATTTTTTAATGTTAAATTTTAGTAACAACTTAAGAATATCAGTGATCTTAAATTCAAACATTTGCAATGATCATTACAATTTTAAACATCTTTTGTAGTTATATGAGGATTGTAAGGATTTTGTGACTCATATACAATCACCACATCTCTATTCTTAGAGATATACATAATGAATGGTCTATTAATACAACATTTTTATATTACACATCAGTGTATATTTACTTCTTTAAAGTATAGCCTCTCCTTTTTTTTTTTTGCCAGAACCCTTTAGATCAATTTTCCCACCATTTCCTCCTTCCTCCAGTCATTTCTCTTTTAACTTGTTCTCTGCCATTTCCTCCCCTCTTCTTTCTCCACTATCTCTAGTGTTTGCGCTAGCAGAAAATTCCCACTTCATCTCTGGGGAGAAATGCATTTTTTCCCTGTTTCACTCATCTCTTGTTCTTCTCTTGTGTGTTTTCCATGCTGGCAAAGCTTCCTCTTCCTGCGTGCAGTAGGGAGCGTGCTCTGTCTATGGCTGTCCCATAAGAGACCCTACAGTCTGATGTTCCAATCTCCTCATCCAGAGGGATGCTCTCTCCATGCTCCTGCCTCTCTGGCTGCTCATTTCTGTTTCTGTATAACTTACAATGTCTTTTTTTATAGTCTCTGCATAGTTTAGTCTTTTCTATCTTAATCTGTTTATCTGATTCTTACCCTTTTGACACTTTTATCCTCACATGCTCTCATGCGCTGTCTCCCAAATGACACAGAGATCCTTAAAATTCTGCTTTTCCTTGTTAATTGCCGTTTTTTTTACTGTATTCTTTCCAGCACTGAAATATATAGTCTTTCAGAAAAAAGTAAACCTTACTCGTTTTGACAAGGAAAACATTTACAAGGAAGTCTTTTGAAGATATGGGTATGACCTTCAACATCGATATGGAGTTTTTTTCTTTTTCTACTATAGAAACAGTGTGTGAAGTCTGGAGCATCATACCCAAACCCTACTAGTTTGGTTAAGATGCATCAAATCTTACTAGGCTACAGATCAGAAACCACCCCCACATGGTTAGGGATTGCCCCTTTAGATATTGATGAGCCACCTAGGGCAACCTAAAATGTGCACCATATCCTATGACCTGCATAATGGTAAACACAGATAACATGATCACTCTGAAGTATCACGCCACACACTGCAAATGAGTGCTTTAAAAGAAGACTTCCATTCACAAAAAGTATTTTACAAACTCCCAGTACTTTCTGTTGTTGATATCTCACAGAGCACTACAGTTCGTGTAAAATGTACTGCAACTGAGCTAAATAAAATGGAGAGCACTGTTTCATATAATCATACGTCATTATCCTTAACCATGCCAAGCGTTCTGTCAAAACAAAACTGAACGGGAAATGAGCCAGACCCTTATAAATAGTAAACTATATAATCCTATAGTGCAGTGCAGTTTACAAGAACTACTATATCTAAGGGGTATGATAATACTGTTGTTGATAAAATCTGAAAGACAACATAATTGAGTAAACGGAAAATGCGAGACAGTTTACAATTATTGTAACTCTACTAGACAGTTTAAGTATAAATTGGAGAGAAAGAGAGAATTGCCAGTTTCTTTATTTTACCAATAAAACGTGGAACACAAAGGTCCAGATGGTAACAGAGCAGTTATGATGCTTATAGACATACCAGGAAATACCAGGGAGACATAAACAAGTTTTAGAAGATGAGAAAAATTTTCCATTTGCATAAAATCAGACTAATGACTTGACTACAAAAGAAGAGTTCATGTGTGGGTGATGTACCATCTATGGGCAAGGTCTTTGCTTAATTATGTTACTTGCACACTCAACTGGGCGGCAATTATGTTTATGTTTTGACCTATGTATTTGAAAAAGCAACCAAAAAACAGAGAATCTGTTTTCGGTTAATTCCCCTCTTTAAATATTGCTCTTAGATCAGGATAACCCATTAATCCACTGTGTTCTCAGCTGGACAGAGATGAGAAAGGACACAAAATGTCAGAACTTGGTGTCTGTGGGATCAAGAGCAATTACAAGGTAAAGAGCAAGCTGACTGTTGGCACAAAAGCAGACTTTGACATATCTAGGTAACATAATCCTTCAGTGTAAATGATGAGCGTAGAGGGCATACAGTGTAACTATGTTGGTTACAGACTCTTCTGCCAGGCATATGTACATAGTCATACATCCACGCACACATGGACACACATCTAATGAGATTGTGCATAATGTTTGTTTGGGTGGAACTTGAACCTGTCTGTGCCCCAGGGCCTCAGCCAAGCTGGTGTTTGTGTGTGCACACACAATTACATAGAGAAAGAAAGAACACCTGGACACCTGAAATGGGCTGTCAGACTTACTGGAGCTGTCACACATTCCAGAATAAATGTGACCCCAGCGCTGAGGGGGGCACACCTGTGCCATGGGAGGCCCCTTGTCTGTTAAGGACCCTCTCATAAAAACCCTCATGGTGACAAAGTTGGAGGTGTTTAATTGGCACTCAAACTTACTCATTGCTAAAAAGGGTACTAATAACATCTCTTTGAGTCACCTAAACAAAGGGAGAACGAGCTGAAGGTGCAAAGAGGGTTATTGTCATACAGATAAAATAACTCGCCCCCTAGCTACCTACCTAGTTTGAGTTTGGCTGCCACAGCTTTAGTAATACTGTGTAAGTCTGTGTCTTTGGGGCGGTACAGTGAGCAGCTATGCACTTTATGCTGCTGTAAGCGCTCATCAAAGCCAGCACCATGCATGAGAGCCAAGGTTCCCGAGTTCTTTGCTCGGTCACTGTGCTCGGGGCAGAGTGTGTGTGCGTGTATCAAGGGATCAGGAAATTGTTTGATCATTGCTCTACGCTGTACAGCCTAGCCATTAAAGAACACTTTTACCCGTTTGCTAAACAGTGAAAGAAAAAAGCATGGAAAGAAAAATGAACCTGAGCAGGGATGGTGCAGGTAAACACAAAAAAACTGAAATGCTAAGCCAAAATACCTACAATACAAAGCTACAATAAAACATAAAAACAATCCAACAGCGTAGTCATGAAGCTACAAACACAGACTTGGCAGGTCAGATAAATATGTTGGGTGGAAGGGAGGGCAGTGGGCTTGGGGGTCCTGTCCTACCCTCGACCTGCAAATGCTGGCACACCCTGTCCTGCTGGTGGCTAAATAAAGAGCCCCAGGGTGGGCTGGGCTGGGCGGCAGGAGAAACAGACACAGAGTCTGCATTACCCGGCTAATCTCATTAGGGAGGGAGCCCTGCCAAGCTACCAGGGGTCAGCCAGAGTGCCACGTCACTCACTGCACCTTTGGCACTCCCTCTGACCTGCGAGCAGGTTTGGAGTGAGACTTGTGTCCAGCAGTGGTGAGTTGCGATGAGGAAATGGGTTGGTGGTAAAGGTGGTAACAGGCAGTAAAATTAAGAAAAAGAGGTAAACTGGATAGGTGGATTTATAAACCAAGAATCATCTGCATGTAGTATTTTCAGACAGGTTTTCAAAGCAAAACCTAAAAGTTTAGAAAGTGGATTTAAAAAAAAAGTTAAATAGTTATAAACCAAATGAGAGAGAGAGGGAAGCAGAAGTTGAGGGTGAGTAAGAGCTAAAGATAGAGTTAGAGCAAGAGAGGTAAAGAGAGATGGAAAAAGAGCCAGAGAGGATGGATAAGCAGCATCCTCTCCTGCAGCTTGGTTTAATGTATTTACAGCGGATTGCATCAGGGCGCTGTAGTTAAAAGGGCCATCGCCATCCAACGGGGTCATCTGTAGTGTGATGTGCCTCTCATAAAGGAGATGTGTGTCACTGCGATTAGAAACACACACACAATCACACAGACAATGGATATCATATACCCACAGAAACACAGACAGAGAAACATACATAAGCTTAAGCGTGCATGCTCACATGGTCAAATCTCTTTGAACAAAAAAACAGAAGAAAGAAAAAATACAAGCCAAGAGTGTTTTAAACTTTTGCCAGCTCTTTTTTTACAGAGCATGCCCCTGTTGGCTCCTTATACATCTTTCTTCCCTTCTCTACCTCTGTGAAAACATTTAAGAGGGGATATGATTGCACTTTCAGATGTAGCTCATTGTGCTTGGTTGGGTTGATGCCTAGGGCACATGCTGCTCCCACACAGGGTCAGACAAATTAGCTAAAACCAGTATAGCATCAGGACTGTACACTTTGGATTCTAGCCACCATCCCTTTACCAAATAACATCTCCACATAAGGGAAAGAAGCATCAAAACCCCTGGTACAGAGCAAAGCGGGCATCCATGACAATAGATGTGAGACTGGTTAAGAAACACATAACATGGAAAAGAGGAGCTGCAGTGGAGGTGGGTTGCAAAATGGCTTGCAGAGGCAGCAGGAATTCAAAAGCAACTCAAATAGCGTGCCCGATCCAAGTTTTGTCAATAAAATGTGCTCATCAGCTGTGCCACACTGTTCCCTCCAACAGTATGTTTACAATAGAGTGAAACTTTGGTTTATAGCTGCTTTAGACTGGCTTTAATGTTTATTTCATGCTATTTGTGTGTCAATAAATATATATAGTTGGGTCTATAGGTCTTTTTGGATAGTAACAGAATTCATACCTTTGCTTCTTGTTTACTTCCAGTGTCAATTTAAGATGTGGCGCCTTTTAGTAAAAAAAAAACCAAAAACATATTTTGTTGTACAGAGGCCAAAGGATAAAAACTTTGTCAGTGTCTGAAAATATTTATACCTGACTCTTTATTGTTCTGAGTTTAAATCTAGGCTTTTCTGCATGGAGTTTGCATGTGCACTCTGTTTTTCCATGGGTTTCCTTCAGGCACTCTTGGTTCTTCCCACAGTAAAAAGACTCACATATTAGCTTAATAGGTGATTCCAACTTGGCCATCAATGTGAGTAAGAAGTTAATATGCATACAATAAATTGTTGTATGTGTAAAGTGTGTTGAGTGGTGAGTAAGTCTATGTAAATACCAGTCAGTATATTGATGTTTCACTATGCTGATCTATATGAAGCTACACAGGTGTACGCTTTATTTGTGGATGAGGCTTTTTAGCTCTACTTTCATCATTTGCCACTAGCAAGGTGACATTCTCAGAATTTACACTACAGAAAAAAAATTCCAATCACTTTTTTTCACTATGAGGCCAAGCTTAGAGGTATTTTGGTAAACCCAGCTTTGCATAAACCATGATTACTGACTTATTAATGAGCTAAGTAACCAGGTAACCTGCTATTTGATCAATGGATGTTGTATTACAATTTCCTGACTGAGTGAATCCATGCCTAGTTGTGCAACTGGTAAGTGTACTGGCTCTTCTGGATAGCACCTTGGAGTTTATGTTATTATTGAGCTTCAATGAATACCCTCAGTATATTTGTAAGTGCTCCGTAAACTGTGCATAAGAGTGTGTACTGCATAATGAGGCCATCATCCAAAATCATTCTAAAATAGGTAGAACTCGAGTCTGGGTAAAGAGAGAGCCAGCTACAGAGAGAAGGAAGGGCACTCAGAGAAAGGTTGAGAGTTCACAGCTGAGTTCACGTGGACCCTGCACTGCTATGGGCCCCCGGCCAATGCTGAGATTGGGATAAGCTTCTGATGGTTCCACTGTGAAATGGGATCAGAGGAAGGACAGAGGGAGGGATGGATGGAAGGACTGAGGGAGGGCCGGTGGGAGGGAGTGTGTAACTGTATGAATAGGCCAGAGCTGGTGTTGAGATTTGAAATTGTTTAACAAGCTAGTTTCAGAATATGCTGCCAGGGACGGAGCTGATTGAATTGCAGCTGTATAGTGCGGGAATATGCTTGGGGGAAATTTTCTTCACAGATGTATAAAAAATAGTGGGAATTGTTGGACTTAATTAGCTTCCTAAAAATGCCAAAGGAAATTATCTTCACAGTATCAAAGTAAAGATAAAAAATGACTCCATTTGGATAAGTGCCATGATATACCTCTAATATTTTGTACCTGACATATAATAAAGGACTGGCCAGTTCTGGTAAACACTGAAAGTAAAAGTTATGAGTCAGTACGTCATAGCGCCTGAGGCCCACTACAGCAGGTGCCACTTTTCTAACGAAAAGCTGATCCAGCTAACCTTAAAGTTACCTCAGTGTAAATGCTCCACTGTTGACTAAGAGTGGGAGTGCCCTTATCCTCTCAGCAGGGGAGAGAAATGCATAAAAGAAAAGAGAGAGAAGTGGAGAGATAAAAAAGTCTTCAGCAAAGCGAAGCTCCCTTGACTAATTTTGGAGGGGTGAACAGTACACAGGTCGGATGTGCTCCGTGGCACAATTTGCAAAATAAGTGAATGCACCACTTTGATAAATATTAAGAACTGAGAACAGAGCAATTATGTAGCTATTTAGAAACTTCATATTTTACAGGTATAATATATATAATTTGTTAACCAAATGTAATGCCTCAAAAGATGCTTTCTTTTCCTTAAAAGACACAATAAAATGAAGTGAATTTGAAATTTGTACATATCTATTTTCTAACTATCTGCAACACATACTTTAAAATCTCTATATGCAGTTGAGAGATATGGTATGACTAGATAATATAACAACTAATGTGTGTAAGTTTTAAATGTAAGGAGTGAGTGAAGTCCATCTAGAAGCAAGTCTAGCAACTTGGGAGTTTGAATACAGGTGGCTATTTTAAAGCTCCTATTTAAGTGACCAAGAGGAGAACCAAACGTTTAATTTCATTGGTCACATGGATATAAAAAAAGAACTACCAGTTAAATCTAATAAAAGCGGTTTCAATGCTTTTTGTGCAGATTTTTCCATAAAAATATGATTTAAAAAGCGTTTTTTCCCACTGAAAGTTATATGTGCCCTATACACCCTCACAGTTTCAGAACACACTGTCTGAAATCCTTTGGACATCTATTGTGCAATAAACCAATGAAACAATATGACTGGTTAATTATTCCTATTTGAATGGATCAATGGCTCTTTAGGGGCAGAGGCCATTTTTATGTGTCCAGTATTCCAGTATCACTGAATATTCAAAGTCGGGTCGCAATGGCAGCTGGCCCAGCAGGGTATTCCAAATGTCCTTCTCCACAGATGAAGTTTTTATTTCTTCACCCAGGAAGCATACCAACTACATGCTGCAACTACTTTAACCAGCTACTTTCGACATGGAGGACCAGCAGCTCTACTTCAAGCTCCCTCTATATGTCCAAGCTCTTCACCCTCTCTAATAATGAGCCCAAGATACTTGAAATCCCTTGCCATGAGCACTCTATCCCCCAACTCAGAGGGAGCCTTCTGTTTTCCAGCAACCATGGCCTCAGACTTGGAGGAGCTGACTCTCTTCCCGGCTGTTTCACTCTCAGCTGCAAACTGTTCTGGGGCTGAAGGTCATGCTCAGAATGAAGACAACAGAACCACATAATCTGCAAAAACGTAATTTTGCTGTTCCCAAATTGGACTCCATCTTTAGCTGGCAATGTCTCAAGATTCTGTCTATGAGCAACACAAACAGATCAGAGAGGGCAACAAGGAGCAATCTGAAAACATGTTTGACTTTGTGCCAAGGATGTAGACAGAGCTCTCACTTTGCTATACAAGGACCTGATGGCCTGTAGCAACAGACTCAGAACCCTATACTCCCTCAGTACATGCCACAGATGTCCCCATCTTTCTCCAAGTCCAGGAAAGACATTTAGACTGGATGGTTAAATTCCTGTGACCTCTTCAGAAGTCCTGCAAGGGTGCAGATCTGGTTCACTATTCAACACTAGAACGGTATCCACACTGCTCCTTCTGAATCCAAGGCTCAACGCTAGGCCCTAACCTGCTTTCCAGGACCCTGGAATAAACTTTTCCTTTCTGAGATCTCCATGCAACATTAATTTAGTTCAATTCAATTTTATTTATATAGCGCTAAATCACAATAACAGTTGCCTCAAGGTCTTTTATATTGCAAGGTAAAGACCCTAAAACACAATACAATACATTAAAGAGGCTTGTCAACCAAGACAAGCACACAGTTCCCAGACATTTTCACATCTCAGGACAAATCTCATCCTTAGCCTCTCAACTACCCGCAGAAACCTCTGGCAGTGTAATTGGTGAGGGTTCTCCTCAATCTTTAGGCTTTGGCTTCTCCACAAGTTTAGAAGGTCCTCAAAGAGTTCTCTCTGCCATCCCACATTATCACCAGACCAGGTCAGCAGTTCCCCTCTCCACTAAGTGATGATGAGCTGCCTGGAGAAGACCCATGAATCCAGGCCTGGAGGGGGATCCGAGTTATCTATTAAGGTTTTAAACCCTTTATTTACTATGGGTCTATCGGCGAGTCCATTTTACAAGTATTCTCTAAATGACTGTAACTCCATTATCGTTTGTGCTACAGACAAAATTTAAAGAAGAGAAAGAAGAGAAGACAAGCTTTACAGAGATGTGTCACAGTAGCACAAGGCATTAACAAGGTACTGCTGTCGAAACACGGATGGCAAAAAATCATCTCTGTTAATCTTTTGCCATGTGAGTTTCAGATAACCTTACTTCTCAATCATTTGGGTTAAAGAGAAAATTCAAATGGTTACTGAAAGATGAAGAACAAGATTTTTCATTTTATAGCCAAAATGACAAAATAAGTCCGTTAGGCCTGTATGAATCTTGGTCAATAAAGGGCTAAGGTTTCCTCCTAAATCTTTGACATTCCAGAATTCTTCCGTAGATTTTCATGTCCACCTGATATAATGTGTTTGTAGTCAGTCCATGTGTCTCAGGCATGCACTACATATATATATATATCTACATGCAGTATATAGACAGTTATATATGTTACTAAGGCTTTTGGATTTTGGTTTTCAGCAGCTTATGAGCTCATCTGTCCTCTCTTAGTTCTGGTTGGGCACAGACACCAAACATTAAAAAAACAGATATACACACACACTAGTTCACCCAGTGTATACAGAAGGCAAAATAATCCCTTGGAGTATTGTCAAACACAGCTAAATATGTGTGAAGGTATTATTTGTAAGTGTCTGTGAGTATGTTTGTGTTACAGAGACACAGACAATATAAACAGCTGTGTTCATCTTTGAACTCAAGACAAGGCACTAAGTGCTTGTGTGTAAGTCCGTTTGTGTAATTTTAAATTAATCTAAGATTGCATTTATATGTAATTTGTGTTTGTGCATCTGTCTATTTGTTTGCTGGCGGACATCTCTGATGAAGATATCAGAGTTAGCAGACCCAAGGCAGGATTGGAATGTGTGTGTGTGTGTGTGTGGGGGGGG
>VUQG01003725.1:9805-34130 GCA_015106755.1 Etia nguti
AGTTTATCGAAACCCCCCCCCCCCCCCCCCCCAAAAAACAAAAAGAAAAATCTAGAAAAAGGGCCTTTTGCATGCTGTGTGCTGGTTGTTGGAAGATAACACACCTACACCTGTTTTTCAGTCAGTGCTGCAAAAAATGTGGCACACTGTACTTTAACTATAGCATCAGGAGTTGTTGCATAGTTGGAAGTTTTGAAAATTTATAGTAAACAGACGGTAGCCTAGTTGTTTTTTCCATAATACTTTGTTTTAAGTGTTTTATTTTTGTTTTTTTCCTATTTTGTTTTGTGCATAATCACTACTTTGCTTCCTTTTCAGCAGCAAAGATGCTGAAAAAACTTTTCAGCCTGACAATTTTAACAACAAAACATTACTCATTATCATTGTTGGCGTGAGCATCATCCCCTTTGTATTCCTCATCTTCTGCTGCTGCATCTGCCCCTCCTGCTGCCTGTACAAGCTGTGCAACAAACGTGGTAAGTATTACTAGAAATAGTACTTTTATTTGGGTGATGCTTTAAACCTTGACTATACTCTGTTGTGGGCAAAGACAACTTTAGTCATTCCTGTGAAACTTCTGGAAGCCGCCTTTAAATCTTCTACAGTTGGTGAATTGTAATGTAACGTTATTGCGGTCAAAAAATATTGGCAGGCACACAGATACATGCACAGATTCTCACACGCTCTCTCTGATGATGGATTTTACGTTACTCAAACCTCAGTGGACACAAAGTATAATCAAGGCCTTAGATATCGATCTGAAGGCTGTTGTTTTGTGTGCTTTGGTATTTACAGAATATTTCAAACTCTCAAAACACACTGTGGTTCCATGCATTGATGCCTTAAACTTAAGAGTAGGAACTGTGGCATGAGTGAGTTTAAGACACCTCATTGTGTTAATAGTGGCTAAAAGATAAAACCCTATGAAAATGCCAGGTAAACTTTCATCAATAATGCTGTTGGCTTTCTTTTTTTTTTAATTGGCAAAGTTTCATCTTCTGTACGTCTTCTATCACAGATGAAAAAGTCCACAAAGACAATAATGTGATAATCTTTACTCACTGGTAGGGCTGCAGCTAACGATTATTTTGATAGTCAACTAATCTCAATTTCTTCAATTAGTTGACGAGTCAGTGATTATTTAACTAAATCTCTGCTTCCTGTGGGCAAAGCTTCTCATTCTAGGCTTCAGTAACTCACCTGCTCAAGTCTGCCCACCTGTGAAAACCACCCCGTTGTCCCGTCACACAGCAAATTAAAATAATGACCCAGGAAATGATCTTAGGTAATACAAATTAAAGTGATAGTAGTATTTAAACAAAAAAATGGATGTGTAAATAGGAAAATAAAAAATGGCTGGCCTGGTAAATGGCCTGTATTTGTATAGCGCTTTACTTAGTCCCTAAGGACCCCAAAGCGCTTTACACTACATTCAGTCATTCAGGTGATGGCAAGCTACATTGTAGCCACAGCTGCCCTGGGGCGCACTGACAGAGGCGAGGCTGCCGGACACTGGCGCCACCGGGCCCTCTGACCACCACCAGTAGGCAAACATGGGGTTAGTATCTTGCCCAAGGATATTTGGCATGTAGACTGGAGGAGCCTGGGATCGAACCACCGACCTTCTGGTTAGTGGCCAGAAGTGACCTGCTCTGCCACCTGAGCTACAGCCACCCTTCTGCTGTCCATAAGTTCAAAAAAGGTTCAAATTAAATCAAAGGGATTTTATTTCCCAGTCCAAAATAACACGTTTCCAAAGTTTAGAGATGATTCAGTTCATGGATTCACGATTGCAGTGGACATGTTCTGGAGTGAGACTTGCTCTTATCTTTGAGATGATGTTCCCAGCTGCAGATAACCATGCTAAAGATGCTCTCTGTCATGACTTCAGCCATCGGAGAGGTGCATGAGCCTCTTTATGCATTTATACGCCTGAAACAGTGAAACAGAACAAACCAGAATTAGAGGCGACTGTTACTAATCACAAATCTGGTTGTATGTCATAGTTTTTCAGATGGTGTAGTGTTCAATGGTAAATATACTCTTTTTACTGATAATATATAATTCATTATTGATATGGTCCGACCCACAGATTAACTACCTAACACAAAGTGGAAGAGATTTCCTATTCCGAATAAATGCTAATATTAATGTGAGAAAAAAAAAGAAGCTAGCTACTCCTAGCTTAATGGTTTACTGTCGCATTTCACTCATTAGCTAACAAAACTGAAATGGTATTCGCTTAGCAAGCATCATCCTGAGAAGCTTCCGAAAGGTAAGCTAACATAAACAATACTGTAACAAACGTGAGCATAAACAAGGTATCAACGGGACACACTGAGTTGACGTCACAGCTCCGGGGTTTTTAAATGCTTGCGCACTGCAGCCGTGCTGTCGTGGAAGGAAAGCTCCGCTTTGCACTGTCTGCATTCAACTTTGATTGATTTCTGTGAAAATGCTGTGAAAAAAATCTCAGTTTCCATTTTCTTCCGTCCTCCTGTTTTGTGGTTCGCGCTATGTTCTTCTTCGTTACTATTGAGTGCAGTCTTGGCAGACGATCTAGGCTACACCGCCCCTATAGCTTCCTGTAGCGTATTGCAGTTACAGAAACATTTACGTGGTTTTAGAAAATGAGGCGTTGACAATAAAATTCCACGTCGACAAATTTTTATAGTCGACGTCACTGATTATGGCAACGAATCGTTGCAGCCCTACTCACTGGTAGCAAATTGTGTGGTATATATCAGAGGACAGTTCAGGTCTCTGGGTGTTCTGTTTACAAATACATCTCCTGAATCAGCTTGAATAGCATCTACTTATCTACCTGTCTGTCTGCTAGAGCAAACCTCTGTTAGTCAACTAGAAAAGACAGCCGAGTTCCTCTGAATGGAGTCATATTCACAGTAACTCGGAGCCTTGCAGGACAAAACATGTCAAACACTGAAAAAGATTAGCGATGCTGGATTTCACCTCCTGCCTGTATGATGCAATATGCAAAAACCTGAAGTGTCCGGCTCAGTCAAATGAATGAAGTACTCGGAACACTTCACGTGAACAAGGACCTGTTAGTGTCTTATTATTGTGTATGCAATCTGCTGCATTTTCTCTGCAGGCTCTGAGAACAGGATTAGTCTGACCACATCACATACCTAACCTACCTAATCTCTGCCACATTCATTTCATCTTAAATCACTCCCCAAAACTCATATTGTCCCTGATTCAAGAAGCCTAATGCTTTTCACAGCACTGGGAGAATCTTCTAACATTTGGGGGATTTCTCATACATTGCAGTGATTACAGCCATCTCTTAAAGAAGCCAGTCTCTTGGTTTTCTGGTGAGTTGGAGTATTTGTCTGAGAGCATGAGGGCCTCATTTGGAGACTGTTGGCTCACCTACCACATGACTTTTATTACCTCAGCAGTTTGGTCTGAGAAGTAACACAACAACTGACATACAGAGCATCACCTGGCCTAATGTTTCAGAATCACTGCAGTATCGGAGGCTTTGTAAACTTTTCAGAGCTGTGAAGTACTTTATTTGAGCTTTGTGTTTGCCTAGGTTTTGCCTTCTGTTGGTTTTCTTGGTGAGCGTATATCCCACAGGGCAATGACTCAGCACGTCATCAGAGATAATTGCTGTTTATAGTTTGTGCCAAAGTTTGATGCTGGTGTGTTTGTTTCACTTCAGGGGTCATGTCTTTACTTGATTTTTGCTTCTGCTTACTCTGAGTGCTTTAAATTCCTTTAGCTCAGCCACATCAATTTTTCAAATACCAACTTTAAGGTGCTCAGAAACAGCTGTGTGGGGGTTTGAACCTCAACTCTAGCATCTTTGAGTCATAAGTGTGTCTTTATTTTTATTTTTTTTTTCTCAAATGTCATGAAAATATCAGAGCCAGCAGTTAACTGATCCTGCTGAGTATTGTCTGTGTAGCCAGAGAATCATTATCAATATTTCAAACCTGTTAGACACAGCATAGCTGTAATGATTCTTCATCACACTGACTGTAAACTGCACTTTATCCCCCGTTCAGCCGATATTCACGATGATCAATAATAGCTGGGGTTGTTGCCAAGAATTATAGTCTTTACTCCTGATTATGTAATGCTGGATAAAATGCAGACTAAGATTTGATAGATTTTAATAATGAAAGGGGAAGTTTTTTTTTGTTTTTTTTTACAGTTGTTATTTTCAGTAGGAAGTTTAATACCATGTACCGTGCAATGAAGCCTTGTGGGCCGTAGACTTTTCATCACTTTTCTTGACAGTAATGAAATTGCAAAACCCCTAAGGCTGCACGATTATAGCCAAAATGTTAATCCTTATCATTTTGCCCAATTTTAAGATCACTATTATCACAATTATTCATTCTGAATTAAATTAGGCCTTAAAATATTCATAATAAGTTTAGAGACATCACATAACATGGATTTCATGTCCATGTCATGCTGTGATCCTGCTACTGTGTAAATCTTTGCACTGTAATAAAGCTGGTACTCCTCATTCATTTAAATTCTGTTCCTCTCTTTGAACAAAAAAATTACATGTTTAAAAAAATTGTACCAATACAAAATTAAATCAACACGGCCCTGCTTTCCCCTTTACATTGTGCTATATTCCTCTTAATTAAAACTTAATTGCAGACAAATAAGGTATTTATTCATTTCCTAAAAGTAAAATATAAATTCTTATCAAATGATTGCTGAATGAGCTTTTTTTGTTCCCTTCTACTTGGGGTTTATTTACTTTTTTTTTTTTTAAATAAATCACCGTTGCAGGCTGTGCTTGCCCGTGGTTTCTGATGTTCTTTTTACGCTGCAAATGAAATGTGATCGGTGCAAAGAATCTGCAGATCTACCTCTGAGCAGTAAACACTTGGGCTGCTTTAATAATTTCTTGTTGCTTGGTTGTGACCAGCCCCATCGATAGGCTGTTGTTTTGCATCTTTCAAGACATGTCGGAACCGATATCCCCCATCAGTGAACGTGTCTAGTCAAAAAACAAATACAGCTCAGATAGTGGAATGAAAGGTTCATAAGTTTATTCATTGCTAAAGTTTGACTCATAAATGCATAATTGTCCTCACACATGAATATTTAACTCTGAGGCTCTAGACTTCTATAACTAGACAATGTCTTAATCTTAATTTAATCCACTTAGTGCTGATTAGATCCCAGTTCCCCTCTAACTACTTCTATTCATAGCCATATCTTGCTTCCCTAAATGGATTTTTTATTTTTATTTTTTGGGGAAATTCCTCCTCAGTGTAGCACCCATGTTTTCTACTCAAAAAAATAATCTGTTGGTTGAACACAATTTAATCATGGCCCACATTTCCATGTAACTAAATCAAGTACAATAACCCATCACACAAAAAAGTCAGCTAAGGTACTTGTTTGATTTGCAAAATATGAATGTTTTCATTTAACATGTACATATACTGTTTATGTTTTTAAATCATTACTTCTTGTTGGTTTTATGTAAATGTGTTCATTTGACATGATAAAGGATGGGTTACTGTACGTAGCGTGACGTAATCACATGGAAATGCATGCCATCGTTAAATTGTGTTCAACCAACAGACTGTTGTGTCAAATGAACACATTTCTATTTTGCAAATAAAACAAGTACCTTAGCTGACTTTTGTCAGTATTTACAGTCAACCACATTCACATTTCCGACTTCCTGTCAGTTGGCCAGCTCGTAAAAGTTTTGCCGGTTGGGGACATTCTTCTGGCAGAGAGGCTAAAATACAAGTGAGGAACACAATGTGGCATCTTTGGCTTAGGCCGCTGCATGATGGGATCAAATCCAGGAATGTCAGAGCTCCACCCTGTGTGACTCATTGTTTCCATGACAACCACAGACTGGAAATGTTAAGGCCACCCTGCGTCATTTACAGGAAGTGGTTGTGATGACACCCACTGTTTAAAGACACCTTGTTTTCCCCAAGTTTTCTTTTTTTCCCCCCGTTCTAAGCAGTGCCTTTTGATTTTCACTGTACTTACACAGAGATCGGTTTACACTCTGACGATGATGAAAATCTCTGCTGGAGTGTTTCTTTGAGTCTCTGTAAATCTGTGTATATTTAATAAACAAACTACATCATGTTTAGTTTCTTTGATGCAGACCTTATGGAGAAGATGATAAATGATGTATCTTAACTCAAAGTGCACCATTTGCTATTCTCCTTCCTTTGATTAATATTCATTTTTGAATCTTTCTTTATTAGAATATTACCTATAAATTACAATGCACACTGAAGGTGTTTTGGATAATATGTAGCATCTTTCTACATTTCTAACCTTTTGTTACTTATTTGCTTACACCTGTGATAGAGGCCACTACCCAGGTCACAACGGTCAGCAACACTCCTCAGCATCCAACGGCAGCACCTGGGCCCTCTGAATCCTACCTGGAAATGCCCCACCAACCACCCCAGCCTGGCTACCCAGCTCAGCCCATCCTCACACCGCCCTACCATGGACAGCCATTCACAGTTGGACCACCGCCATCTTATCAGGAAGCAAGTGAGTGTGGTTTTTGATTTGCCCTGAGCCCTAATCCAGGAAGCAGGTTTAGCTAACGAGTCCGAGTTTGTTAACCCTGAGCTGAGAGAAACTCCTGTTTGCTGTTAGAGAAAGAGAGTTAGTTACCAGGAACAGACTCTGGGCTTCTCTTTGACTCCTCCCCTCCTGCTGCACCTGAACAACCTGTGTGACACACTGATTCATTTTCTTATTCATTAGGGCACTGTCAACATTCACAGGATGGAAGTTTACATTTTTACAGAAACTGAAACGCCCGTTAGATGTTTAGCTATTTTAAGTAATTAACATGAGAGCCTTTACAGCCATGAATATATATAAGCCTGGAGACAGTGATTATATCACTGTTTTATGATCAGTCCAGAATAACATCTATATAGTCTATCACTTGGGCAGTAATGTTTTCAGATTGTCAGCCAGTTTCCTTGCAAAAGCTAAGACATTTCTTATAGCATGTTTGTCTCTACTGATGTGATTTTACATTCATTAAAGACTCAGAAAGCCGCCTTGCTTTTTTCAGTTAAATGTGATAGTGCTAAGGCTGTAAGAGAGCCATTCTATATCAGTGAAGGCTGAGATCAGATCAGATTAGAACAGATTAAACTGGGGAACATTAAAGCAGAGTTTTTGTCTGAGAATTTCATTACACATTTCTATCCAGTAATGGCAGAAACATAAAAAAGGAAAAGAAAAAAGAAAGAAAATGTTTAGAGAATAATTATTCAAACAACAAAATGGTCATAACCTGCTGTGAAAGCAGGTTTTTATTTAATAAACTGACTTGAAGGTGGAGTCTGTTGCTGTCAGAGTAACTATATCCTGTGTCTAATGTGTTTCTGCAGATTTTTATCATCAGTTTCTGGCCCTTACATTTTGTCCCTGTCAGGTTACAGCTGAATGATTAGAAAAGTTTGATTTAAAAATCAAATGCAACGTTTGGATTCAAGATTTCCAGCAGACATTATTAAAAGTGAAGATGAAAGAGTGATCTCAGCTATTTAAAATTACTCTTTTAGTTTTTTCTCTCAATATAAAGATCAATATCATGCTCAGCACTGAGTGGTCTTCATATTTGTCATGCTCTTTATTTACCTGTTGCCATGGTGAATGGTGATGTCACAGCTCCATTGATCGTGGCTTTCTTTCTTTACTAATGGAGACGCTTAACTGGGGGAACATACTTGGGGTTGACTGAACTAAATCTGATCAGCTGTTCTGAAACAGGAAACTCAGAGTTGATCATCTCAAAGTGGATCAACTCAGAGTTCAGTTTTAAACTTAGTTTTTTGAACATTCTTCCTTGAAAATATAATATTAAAATATATTAAGAAAATATAAATATAATATTTGTTCGTATGCTACAGAACTGCAGTTGTTGTTACTGTATTAGCGTTGTCTGTATGTTCAGTCTCATGCAAACTTCTCTTTCGCTTTCCAGTCACTCCTGCCTACCCTCCGCAACCGATGCCTTACGGCCAGGCTGCATTCATGCCCGAGCAGCCAGCGTACCCCCAGCCACCGTACCCCCAGCCACCGTACCCCCAGCCACCGTACCCCCAGCCGAAGCCCAGTGCTCCACCTGCAACTCCAGACTTCCTAGCCCAGCCTGCATATAATCCAGATTTTGCTGCACCACCACCCTAGGCTGGATCCTGGACATCAGTACAGCCCCAGAAAGTGCTTTGAACCTTTTTCCTGTACTCGCATGTAAGTCATGTTACATGGGAACAAAGTGCAATATTTGTCATTGGAGGGTTTCATGCCATATCAGTTGACCACACATAGTTCGTTAGCACTCCAGTTGGTTAACCCCTGAAATAGTTCTTCAAATCCTAAAGGTTTTATGATCTTTTTTTCCTCATTTCTCATATTGTTTTTTGATCATCTTACAACCTCATTTCCAAAAAGCTTGGGACAGTGTATATAATGTACATAAATATAAAAAATGCAAATCAAATAATATGAAAATAATTTAAAATTAATTCTAGTACAAAAACCTTCATATTTTTTTATTATTGAGTTTGTGAACGCAGCATGTTTTTCTTGTTGTTGCATACATATATATAAGTTTAGCCTTAATGTTGTCTTCACTGATATATGGCAGTTACCTGTTTCATGTACCTTCATGCTCATATCAAGCTGGGTGGTCTCTGCTCTTTTAAACTTGGATTGGTCAGACAGCAGGAGACTGAGAATGAGTTTTAAACTGTAGATTAACTCATTTCACATTTGAACTGTGGTTACTAATAATTTGTTAGGGTATTTTTAGAAGTGTTACTGAGTCCATGTAATGATTTCCTCCACAGAACTGTGCTAAGTGATAACAGATATTGATTCTTTTTTTCCTTTGTGCTTTTGTGCTTTACCCAGATTATCAGACTGTTTAAATTCTATTATGGGAAATACAGTGCTTTCAGACAACTATTGTGATTTCCTGCTTTAAAAAAATGACTTTGTGGATGATTTAATTTATCAGTTTTACATTGAGAAGTTTAAATTGTTAAGTTGCTGACTCTGTCTTTTCCTGAGTGCTCCGTTTCCTTTTCTAAAACACTCTCTAGATGCCCTTTTTATTGCCAGTTAAGGTAATTGGCTCTGAATTCTTATAGGGATGTTCCAGTAATGATTCAGTTTTGCATAAAGTCCCAACTTTGTTAAAAACAGGACTGAGCCAAAATGCACTGCCAGGTTTGCCAAAGGATTCTTTTATGTTCAGTGAACCAAACATCAACTTGATGAACTGGTGTTAAATATGAGAAAGAATTGTGCCTTCAAAAGCATGCATGGAACTTAAAATGCTTTAAAATATTTTTCTTTTATCTCATTTTATTCTGTTTATTGATCCATTTGAGTCAGAAAATGTTGTCACATTTACTCACCTGTCTTAATAACAGCTTCACTTGAATAAACCACAATGTTTTGCAGTGTGCAGTTTTTTTAAATGCTGCCATCGATCCTGTTAGATGTTATTAGAACATCCATATATATTTTTTTGTATTGTTTAAAGTGCCCTGTACGAGTGAGGGTTTGTTCATGCGTTGTTTCACTGTTGTTATGGAAAAAAGAGCCATCACTTCTGCTTTCTGTTGACTGAAATTACTTGAACATCATTTTTATAGACGTGACCTTTTTCTTGTGAATCTGCTGACCCAGGAGTACAGTCACAAACTCGTGCGGCAGTCTACATTTTGACCTTTTGTGAAAATCTCATCATCTTTCTTTGTTTAGACTCTTACATTTCAGTGTGCGTCAGTCATTTCTCTGCAGACACCATCTGCCAGTTAATGAAAGGGATGCAAGGTCACATGTTTGTAGTTTAGACAACTGATGTAAGAAATATTTTAATCCAAAAACACTTTGGTATGCTTTTCTTTTGTCTGAAATGTGTATGTATGAATACTGTTTATTTGTTTTTTATATACTTTTGGTTAGTCATATTTAAATTTTGTGGAGAAAAAACACCTTATTGTGATGTTAATTAAAGTGTATATTTTCTTTTATTCTCAGTTTTTGGTTCTTGAATTTCAGTAATGATGGTCATAATGCAGTGTGTTTATTCATAATGCAGTACATGAATGAAAGCTGATGAATTATAATGTTAATGTGTGCATTAACTGCACACATTTCTCCCACTGCGTCTCTAAGAGGGAAAAAAGAATTTGACAATTTAAAGTGACATATTTGTCGAATCATAAAAAAATAAAAATTCTTGACAAGTTTCTTGACTTTACCCTCAAAATAAGATTTAAAAAGTGTTTTTTTTCTCTCTCTCTATCTGTCTCCCTTTTTCTTGTTGAAATTTCCCGTGTATTTTTCCGGTCTATGAGGAATTTTTTCTATTGCTGATGCTTGAACATACTTTTAATTGCATTTAATACATGTTTGTTTTTTTTCTTTTTACAGTGGCATTTTGGACAGTGATTTCCAGAGATGATGCACTTTTAAAAACATTTTCAAATATTTTAGTGTACATATTTAATCCATTCATTCTACGTACTTGGTGTAAAAACTCACAATGCTAAATATTGGCAAAGAAAGAATTATCTCAAAGCTTTTAAGGCTTAAACGAGCTTTATTTGTATAAGAAATGACATTTCTGTAGTTTGTAGCCAACATAAGCATATCAGTATGTCAGTATTTGCTTTTGTGGCTCGGTGGAGAAATGATGGGAAGATGTTTCTCCTTTCCACTAGTGGGCGATGAGCATCTTCTCTGGTTAGTAGCTGAAAGGGGACAAAAATGACAAATACCTGGACAGGAAACGGGAAGTCCTTTTGTTCCTCTCAATCAGGCCAAGGAAGAGGGCCGACACCATAACTGTTGTCACTTTTCTTCCTGTTAATGTGAGCTGTGTATTCTGATTTAAACAGGAAGACAAACCACTACAGTTGTTGATTCACTCAGAGAATAGTTTTTAAATAAATAATATTTACAAATATCTTACTCCCTGAAAGAGTCACCAGTCAGTTTTTACACATGAGGAAATAAATGAGATCGGCTGCTTATCAGATATGGAATATCGAACTGTGATATCTGATTCTCTCTAAGAGGTCTTGGCTCCATCACATAAATGGTTGTGGTGTTTTGCTGCCCTCTGCTGATCTGTTTTGTCTTTAGGAGTGTTTGTTGAAATTTTACCCACATGTAGTTCTGTCAAACTCTGTCATTTAAATCTACAAAAATAGTTACTGAAAGTCAGAAAATATTTTATCATCAACTGAAAGAGGAGTCAAACATTAAAACTGAAAGCTTTTATTTGTACTAACTATCTACACAGGACAGATTTTGTCCTCTTAACTCAGTCTTTTGTATACAAAAATCAGAGGAAACATTTAGATGTAAACATGCTGTAAGAACTCCACAGCAGACCCGGGTGTACCTTCATGCTTTTTAGCATCTTTTATTATCTCTGTCACGGTTGCTGTACACACTCGGCTACAGCTCTGCCTCTGCCAGCCACACACATCAACAAACAACCCCAAACACAGGACCCTACACAGATTTTAAGCTGGCGAGGCGTGATGCAATACCGCACAGGTGCGTCCACCTTCCCTGCAGCGGCACCGGAGCCCATTCCCCGCCACACATGCCTTTCAATTTTGCTGCTGACTGTGTCTCATGACTGTCACATGAACTATTGTAGATGTTTTGACCCTAATTTTCTCTCATAATTACACCTGGCCTTTTAAACTGTTTAAAAAAAATACTTAATTTCTAATGATGGTCTGGGCAGTGACATATTTAGCTCAGAATCAATAAAGACTTTGTGTATCACAAAATAAGTGACTAATATTATCCCGGATTACAACTGAAACAATTCAATAGTTTTAGATATAAATCTTCTCAGCTTTTAAGATTAGGATGAATTCTTTTCTGTTTAGTAAAACTTGTGTTTTGTGCTGGATCAGGTGCTGGGGTGAGTTAGTAAGTAGGGTAAGTGCTGGTGGATGGTGTGATTCAGTGGTTTACAGCAAAAAAACAAAAAAGGAGGCGAGTCATTGAAGGTTAAAATGGTTTGTTTGCTCTGGTTTTCATTATATGCTACTAGGTCAGTTCTAAGACAAAAAGCTTTTAATTGAAAGCAGTTATGAATAAAATCCAGTCTGATCCCTGAATTCTGGCAAACATGAGGCACATTAGTGATGATTTCAGATGACCAGTCTTCATGAACTATTCTAATTTTGATGAAACTGGGCTGCTATGAACTGAAACTGCATCAAGTATTAAATGTAATTGTCAAAGTTCAAATGTTATAATATTATCTCTGTTACACACGACCTCAGTGTGTTGGTCCAGTCATCATTTTGTGTTTTTATGTCAGCATCTTTAACCTGCTTTCTCACTTGTCTGATTTGTTCTTAGTGCTGAACAAATCAGAGAAGGCAGAGCATGGGGTTTAGCAACTGGTGTCGGGGTCTATTTCTCCCTCACCTCGATCAGCACCTGCGTACCTACTTTATATTTCTGTTGCATTTACAGCTTAGTTTAGGTTGAGTTGGGATTTACTGGCACTACTGTTTTGGTTTTAACGTAATTTACCAGAACTAGTTTAGCGAACAAGCCTGAATCAGACAGCCCGTCATGTGTTTGATTCATGGTCTTCTTCCTCTGTTTCTTTTAGCTGGGCTCCCATCTCTTTTTCGCTTGTTAAGGGCAGCAGCATTGTGCCATCTTATATGTTGGATTTCTTTAAACCATAAATTTAGGAACCATAACAATCTCTATTTGACCTTTAACCTCTACTTTAACCTTGGATTTAACCTGAAGGAAATCTGCAATGCCAGAAAATAAAGTTACATTTCTTTAAACCATATTAAAATATCCCAGACGTAGTATTTTTCATATTCTACCACATGATTGATGCTTTTCCTCTTTTGTGCCTTACAGTAACAAAGAATTACTATTTTTTTTTTACCTTTACTGTGACAAAAAAGTTAAAACAGACATCCATGCAGAGAAAATGTGGCAAAGGGCAAGTAGAGCAGATTAACTTGGACTGAAGATCGTAGGGTTATGTACAGGAGTATCTGTGTGTATGAGAAACAATATAGAGTGAGAAGAGAAAAACAAACAAAAAAACACCATCCAGATTAATCAGGTCAGTTAAACCACAGTGGTGAGTGGTATGAGAAGAGATGTGATGATTGTGGTGGTGGCATTTCAGTACATTTCAGATACTATGTGGCTGTAAGAAAGAAAAGAAGAAAACAAACCCCATCAAAACTTTTGATAACTGCAACAACCTGAATCACACTAACAGTAAATATAATATCACTGCATAACAAAGTAAGCAATACATGAAAAAACGTTTTTATTTCACATTTGAAAGAGGATGGTATTTTTTTAAACAACAAAAAGGACTGGGTGGTAACCATAAGAACCAGTCAATACTGTAACAACCCAACAAACTAATGGTTCAGCCACCCAGCCCTGGGTAAATGGCAGATAAATGTGCTGTTGGGATACTCCCTCTAATACAACTTACCGGTATAAAGTGTTGTTGTTAACTGTTGCTCTACATTCTCTAGAATGACTTCTTTACATCTTCATTAAGTCTTTAAAATATTATGAAACATCTTCCTCGATAACCTCTGCTCTTAACTCAGAAGACGTAGACATCCATGCAGAGAAAATGTGGCAAAGATCACTGACATAACAAAACACAGCAGTGGCTTCCACGTGGTCTTTGATCGAGTCAATCGACTACTTTTCTGAAAAGAAATAATAATCGAACTTTTCATGTGTGTACAGCAAAGACAATATGAGCAACAATACAAACTTTGAGAAACTTCTCACGCTCTCAATACCGTGTTTTCACTCTATTTATTTTTAAAGTTTTGATGATTAAACAAAGAAATAAATACACAGTTTGCAGTGATCAACCAATTCCGTTGAATTCGAGTCAATTTGTGACAGTTATTACTTAGCGATAAATTACAGAAAAAACTATTTTGTTTCCAGGCTTGTTGGAGCCCCTTCTGTCACTGGAGCTCTGGGTAATCAGACCCAAATTAATTTAAATATTGTAAAATGTCACTAAATGAGCGCGAAAGATAAACAAAACAAAAACAAAACAAAAAAATTAATGAACAACTTCCGTCGCGGAGGTACTTCCTGTGGAGGTCTGCCATATTATCTGCAGCCACTTTAAAAACCTCCGTTATCGTTAAGTTCTTTTCCAAATTTATTGTAGTTTTCACGCTTCGTTTTTATACAGCACATCTATGGTCGTAACAAAAAACCGCGTATAAAGACCTAATAATTTGCTCACGGTTATAAACAGTCTATGAATGGAAACAGTCTGGCAGTGGGCTGGAACATGAACCGAGCGAGGCGGCTCCGGGAATAGACGAGCTTTGCCGCAGTCGCAGAGTCCATCACACCAGACCTCCTCCTCCTCCGGAGCTGTCGAAGATTCCCAGTTCCTTGACTGAATCCGGGAATGTTGGAGTAGACATGGCGCCAGGCCTGTCCACTATTGTTGCGTTGGCTCTGTATGTGGTCTTGTCCCCTTGTGTGTCCGGTAAGTTTGACTGTTTTAATCTGTAGACTGTCGCTGTTCGCATTAGCTGTCGAACTGCGTGTTGTCTCCGGCCGACACGCAGTCTGTGATGTTAGCGTCACATCGATATTAAACAGACCGCTGTTAGGGCGATGTCACCGAGGTTCGTCGTTAAAGTTACAGCTCGTGTTTTAAACCTTATAAAAAGACCGAAACATTAGTTTGTTACAGCCTCATTTGGTTTAGTTAAAAGCCATGTACACGTTAATGAGGGTCTACGTGCGGCTGTTTTCTATGTTCCATAGTTATCATCCACCATAATCTGGTCACTCAAGCTGCCAGTTAATTAGGTACAGAGACGGGTACAGCTCGGTTCTAATATAAGAAACACGTGGAATATAATTTGGCAGCAGTGGAAATTACATCATCCAAAGCACCCACAAAGTGGAAACAGCAGGGTTTTAAACTCAGGGCTGAGGATGAATAAGGGTGTGAAAACATCACCTCTCTGTACAGTGCAGTAGACTTCAACATCACCCAGAGCTACAGCCTCTGAAATGAAAGTGAAGGTGAATCAACAGTTCCCCAAAAGTCACCAAGGTGCAGTGCTGAAAAGTGAATTTTCATAACTAATAATTACACTAATTGAGTTATTTGAAATGATTTAATGACGATTTAGGTAACTTTTGCTGCCCCTCTCTGATTTTCTCTGTCTGCTCTGTCACAACAGGGGACGACTGCCTGGCCTACGCTGGTCAAAGCTTCCAGAAATGCTATTCAGGATATTGCTGTGGGAACTGCTATGCCAGATATTGTTGTTCATTTTCCAGCCATTTTGATGAAGATGAACAAGAAAAGTGGTATGTTTTTCTCTTTCATTCTATTTTCGAAGTTGGTTTCCTTTTCCCCCCCTTTTCTCTGTGTAATTACAGCCAAGTGTGTATTTTAGGCCCTGATTTTGCCGTTAAGAAACAGGAAGTAATGTTTTCCTGTGCACGACCACCAGCATAAAGCTGAAGAGTGAGTCAGCTACAGCTTGCACCGAGGCCTTCATTCACATTATCGCTAAGATTCATAGACCATACTCCTCCACATACCTGCTGTAGGACTGGCAGGTTATCTGCTCGTGTTGAAACCACTGAACGACAGTGAATTCAGCTTCTTGTAAAAATATCTCCCAAAGCCCAGAAAAAGGTCCTTTTGCATGTTTTGTGCTGGTTTTTGGAAGGTGACACACCTGCAAACACAAACTCTGACTGAGGAAAGGGAGGCAGCACAGTGGTTCTACTTGAACTATAGCATCAGGAGTTGTTATTGTTGTGTAGTGCTTTGAAGGTCTAAAAATTGTAACGTACTAGTAAATACATCTTAGCCTTGTTCATTTTTTCATCATACTTTGGTTTTATGATTAATTCCAGTTTTAAAAAGGTCCTAAAAATGGTTAAATTTGACTTGGTGAACAAAAGACTTGTAAATTTTTCCCTTTCCTGTTTTGTAGTAAAGTAATATCATAGAAAGACTATTTTTCATACAAATTTCTTTTTTTCCTTTTCAGCACCAACAATGTAGATAGCTTCAACAGTGATAGATATGAATATGTCCATACCAGCGATGTGGCACCCACGGTGGCTGGTATCGTGGGCTTCATCATCATTCTACTCATCTTCATCTGCTGCTGCGTCTGCCCCTGCTGTTGCCTGTACAAGATGTGCCGCAAACCACGCCGTAAGTATTACTAATTATTTCTTTGATTGTTCAGTCCAGGAATAGACGATTAATTTCCCAAGGGCCACAATAAGGGCCTGCTTGTAGCGTCTGCTCTTACCAGAAGCAGTTCATAAAGAGTTAATGTGCTGAATTGAGATCAGCTCATTCAGATGGTGCATTGTAACGTAAAGACCCCACAGAAAGGTCTGCGCAGTTGAAAACAGCTGGCAGACACGTGGACGCTCACTGTCTGATGATGAAATTTGCATCAGTCAGACCCAGGAGGACTCGGAGATGCAAAAAGTATAACGTGGGCCTTAGATAAAGATCTGAAGGCTGTTGTTTTGTGCAAGTTTGAACAATTTGCTATTTATAGAACATGTAAGGCTCTCAAAACACGCTGTGGTTTCATTCAGTGATGTGTTAAACTTCAGAGTAGGCACGTCATTTTGTTAACATTTAGTGTGTAAAAGATGAGATAAAACCCTATTAAAAATGCCAGTTATGTTTAGATGCATTACACTTCCATTAGCAATGCTATCGCTTTGTTTTTTTCATTTTCTTTTTTCATTTCTTTTTCTTTTTCCACTTTGGGTTTTCAAATTACTACTTCTGCTACACTTCTCAGTTAACACATTGAACAAACTATATTTTGATTGATCTTTTTAATTAAGAATAAAGGTGATCTACTGTTAGCATATATGGACAATACTAAAGGAAAAGCCCTCTGATCAACTTCAACACATCACTCAGCTGTGATAGCAGGAGGCGTCTCCGGGGGGACTTTAAACTCTCTCGACCTCACAACACACAACATTACCAACGTGGTAATCATTCACGTATTTCATAAAAATAGCATTCTTGTTTATTTTCGCATTCCGGTTTAAAATTACATCTGTAACACAGACTCTTGGTAAATACTACGAGTCGATCAGAAGTTCAAATAAGTGTTAGATGAGTCTTGATTGGTCTGTTAGTCGTTGGGGAAACAAAATCCCGAGACGTTGCTTATCATCTTAAATAAATGTAAGTAACATAGTAATATAGTCGCGTTGCACGGCTGGTGCTTTTAAACCTTTCTATCACCTTTATATCGAGGACCCATTAGCGTGAGTCATATTGTTGTGTATGCATATTTTCTCTGCAGACTCAGAGAACAAGCTTACACAAGTCACATACCTAAACTCATCTCCACCACATCCCAAACCTCGTGTAGTCTCTGATTCAAGAAGCTTTTTCATGGAATTGGGAGAATCTTCTAAAGTTCAGGGGATTTCTGACAGATCGAAGTACAGTAATTGTTACTTATTGGCAATTATTGCACATGAAGTAACCGCAACCTTCAGCGGTGACACTTCCTATTATTAATATGTAGACAGCTTGTAGGCCGGCGCTGCTGCATCTGCAACATATTGCTGCACTTTTAGTCTGCTTTCAGCCAACAAGCAACACTTTTTTTCAACTGTCTGCTGTTGAGCTTCTCACCCACATACACATGAATGTCTGCTTTTTTGCCATGTCTTAAAGAAGCCAGACTCTTGGTTTCTAGTGAGTTGGAGGATTTGTCCGTGTAGTTTTTGAAGCAGATCGTGAGGGGACTCATTTGAAGACTGTTGGCCCACCCACCACATGACTTTCATTACTGCAGAAGTTTAGCCTGACGACTAACACCACAACTGAGGCACAGAGCACCACCTGACCTAATGTTTTAGAGTCACTGCAGTATACAGAGGCTTTGTAAACCCTTCAGAGCTGTGAAGTTTCTCATTCTCACTTTGTGTTTCTCTGGTTTTTTGTACAAGTTCTTGCTTTTCAGTGATTCTCTTGGTGAGAGTTTACCCCTTTAGGCCGTTGACTCAGCATATCATTAAAGATAATTGCTGTTTAGGGTTAGTGCCAAACTTCGATGCTGCTTTATTTGTTTCGCTTCAGGGGTCATGTCTTTACTTGACTTTTGAATCTGCTTACTTTGAGTACTTAAGTTTGAGTTTCCCACAAATGGAAACACCAGCTTTAAGTTGCTTAGAGTCTCCTGCATGGCTGTTTATGTTTGTCTGTTTAACCACAACTCCAGCATCTGTAAATCCCAAGTGTCTACATATTTTTTTTCTTCTCTCAAATCTGACCAGACTACAGCCAGCAGTTAACTGATGCTATTAAACCAACATCTGCATCATCACAACACTTTATAGAGGATTGTGGTATATCTGGATGCTCTCTCTGTTTATATTAGCGATCCCTTGATGGATCGTACTTTGACCCCTCTCCACGGGGTGACCTACTGCCTTATTTTGCTGTTGGCACCACTCTAAACGAGGCTACTGAATACACCAGAATGTCAGTCATTATGATCAACACATGTTCTGGGGAAATCCTCACACAGCAAAGCAAGAAAAACTTACACTGTTAAAGACAGTAAGCTGTGATTGTAATAAAGTGTGATTTAGCAGGTTCCATTTTCCCAGTGTTGTGTTAACTTAGCGAGGCTGTTTTAGTTGCTTAGTAATTCAGTGCAGTACAGATTTATTGTGATAACCACATAGGTTAAGTGTAGATGTTTTGTCCATGTTGGAACAAAGTGTGAATGAAAGTGAAGGTAATAAGAGAAAAAACACTGTCTGCATTGTACACATTTGTCATATTTAAAGATTGTTATGATTATTATTTCATAATTGTTTAGTTTTTTTCAGCTATATTTAGATTAATTTGGTTTTCTGTTTTTATTTCTTTCTTAAAAATGGGAAAAAACTTCACATGGCGCACTTATTGTGGACATTTTTTTTTGCCTTGGTATGAAGGTGCAGATGTGTTACACATTGTTCCTGCCCATAAATTAGTGGCCATAAACATCAGTATTGAGCATCCCATCCCATTAGTCGATCTGCCTAATTCTGAAACGTTTTTTTTTTTTGTTTGTGATGGTTTCTTGTTTATTTTTAGATCATAAATGAATTTTGTGATATCGTGAAGGTCTCTCTATTATATAAATAGTTGACCCAGGCTAACTATTACTTTGTCCTGTCTTTTATTGCTTCCTCTTTGCCTTCTTTGCTTTCTCTCATAAAGCAGCTTGTTTTTTTTCTTTTGGATGGCTGTTTTTTCCAAAGGTGTTCATGTATCTGCCGTGCTCGATAACACAAAGCGTCTCCTCTCATAATAACAACGTCTGTGAGCTGTTAGCTACTAAGGGTGACATTTAACTGTGCACCGTAGCCAACATCTGTTAAGGGGTAATAGAGACAGCTTATGGTCTCAGACTGCAGATAGTAAAATGTTATTGATTTCTGAAAATAGTTCACACGTTTGGGCTAATGGCTGAATCGCTGCTTTCCGGTTTGTTTGCACAGTTGTTGACACATTTCCTCCTCGCTTCATCACATTGAATGTAAATTCCAGTTTATCCCTTTTCCTCCTGTTCCACCTTTTCCTCACAACAGACAAAGACCGCTGAAAGTAGTTCCTGAAAATGTCACTGTTTAGTCTGGAAAATGCAGATGAATATTTGACGCATTTTAAAACTAAACAGGTTAAATTTGGGACGTTTTCTTATTTATTTATTTTTTTTAACACTTAGCATTTAAGTAGGAAGCGTGATACCACACACTGTGTAGGGAAGATTGAACGTTGTGGGCTTTTCATTGGTTTTCTTGACAGTAATGAAAATATCCCACATCATCACTCTTGTCCATCAAATACCTGCTGAACTGGCCTTTTTTCTACCCATAACTCCACTTAATGTGCCTTATTTACTTTCTTCAAAAATAAATCAAAATCACAGCTTAAATATACACCGTGCTGTGGTTGCCCATGGTTTCTGGTGTTTCTCTTTTTATGCTTCTGCAGCCGAATCCATGTAAAGATGTGCAGATCTGCCTCAAAGAAGCAGACATTTAGTTTCTTGTACAAACTTCTTTCCACTGTTAAGCATTTGCCGTGCATTTTTAAAAAAAAAAAGTCAACATCGGAAATCAAATTTAGTTCATATTTACATGTCTAAGCTCTGCTTTGCAAATGTGTCTAATTAATAATCCTCTGAAATAAAGCTTAGATAGGAGTGTGTGTGCAACCAATCACACATCCGTCTGCTTCTCAGTTCAGAGCCTGATCTTTACATCATACCCTCGTCCTCATCAATTATGTGACCTGCTTTTACCTAGGATCGCAGAGAAAATATTTGAAACCTTAATTGATTTTTAATGTTGTCAGAGGTTGTTGCATTTCTCAGTAAGTGAAGGAGAGAAAGAGGAGTTTCCCATTTAGGTGAGGAGGAGACACGCCTTCAGTAACTATTTAAGCATCCATAAGAAAGAGAAAACCTTGATAGGTTATTTTGCCAAGAATGCAGTGCTCAACTCTCTATCTGCATTAGATTATAAAGGGGTAGATTTTATTCCACTTTATCCTCCTTAATTCCACAATTCCCTGAAACAGTTCTTTCTACTATCCTTTTTTTCCCCAACCCTGAAACCACTAATATTTATGGCCACATCTTGATCCGCTTCCCTAAAAGGAATCCTCCTCAGTAGAGGAAAACATCTGAGCCCATATGTCCATATTTATGTTTACAGTGACGTGCATTCACCATAATGAACGCTCTTCCCACTTCTTTGCACCTCCTGTCAGCTTTGTCTTTCAGTCAGCTCGTTAATGTTTTGCTATAAGGCGACAGTCTTCTGGCAGAGAGGCTATAATGCAAGTGAGGAAGACGATGTGGCTTCCTTGGCTGCCTCAGTCCCTGTTGTATGATGGGATCAAATCCAGGAAGTCAGAGCTCCATGCTGTGTGACTCATTGTTTCTATGACAACCACAGACTGGAAAAGGAAAAAAAGAAAGCCGCCCTACATCATTTACAGGAAGTGGTCGTGAAGATGTTGAAGAACATCTTCGTTACACCCCCAGAGGTTTTTTTTTTTTTCCCCCTTTCTTTCATTTTCACTGTGCTTACACAGCGATGGGTCTACACTCTGAGTGTAACAATGACAGGGCTGTTTCTTCAACATTAAATGTACAGAGACTCAATCAAATATCATAACAAAGTGTAAATCTTCATTAGGTGAATCTTGAGAGGATCGTCGATGATGTTTACTTAAAACTGCACCATTTTCTTGTCTTTTCTCTGATTAATATTCACTTTTCAGTCATTCTTTATAAGAATATTATCTATACATTATAATACACATTGAAGACTCTTTGGATACTGGCTGGTAATTATTTGGCTAAATGTATGTGTAACATTTCATCAGCTCCTGTCTTCTGTATCTGAGTTTTAAGCTGTAGTGTTGGAAGATTGTTTTGCAGGAATCGAAACTGTAAACTGGTTTTGTTTTTTGTTTTTTTTCTTGCCATGCTATCTTTTTTGCGACAGCTGGGTTTTTACAGTTGGTTAAATGCAGAAGTTGTGGTATGAGTTGCGTAGCTCTTACCTCATATTTGTCTAAGGCAAGTTACTTTGCTCTGAACACGTGTGTTTAACTTGGTGGCATGTTCCAAACACGTTCAGGACATTTGGATCAGTTTGATTGTGCTGTTGGTTGGTCTGTAATCCTCTGTGATCTCATATCCTCCTGGATACAAACAGAGTAGAAAGTACAAATACCTTTGACTCTACTGGAATCTCTTTTGAGATAATTTTCTGTCATTACTGCAGCATTACGACAAAGCCAATGTGCATTTAGTACATATGTCTGGAGTTTCCTGTGTGTGTAATAAACATTTATAAAGGTTTATGAGGATGTCCTGTTTGGTAAGCGAAACTAGTTTGAAGCCATTGTTCTCCACACCTGAATAATTCCTCTCATAGCTATACTCCTACACTATGGGTTAGCTATGAGTTTTCTATATTTCTAATCTCTTTATTTGTTTACTTGCAGCTGTGATAGCGACCACTACCCACACCACAGTGGTCACCACCACTCCTCAGCGTTATCCCCAGCAACCGACTGCAGTACCTGGACAATCTCAGTCCTACCAGGGAATGCCCTACCAGCCAGTACCAGTGCAGCCCGGCTACCCAGCTCAGCCCGGCTACCCAGCTCAGCCCGGCTATCCAGCTCAGTCTGGCTATCCAGCTCAGTCTGGCTATCCAGCTCAGCCCGCCTATCCAGCTCAGCCCGCCTATCCAGCTCAGCCCGCCTATCCAGCGCAACCCATGCCCACATCACCCTACCATGGACAACCATTCACACCGGGACCACCACCATCTTATCAGGAAGCAAGTAAGTGTGAATTTTCCTCACTCCTGTAATTAACAAAACATTATTTGTGTTAGCCTAGGTTTAAGTAAGCTTAACACAAACACCAAAACAGTGTGTTTGTGGAAATACTAATGGAAGCTTCTGACTGGGAAAAGGAGCTGCTCTGTCCAAAATATCTCTACAGATTTTCATTTAGCCACTCAGAGACAAGCATACAGGCCAACACACAATATTTGTTGTGATTTTCATAATAGTATAAAAAAAGGCATTAAGAATTCGTAATCATAAAAATGAAGAAAATGCTTAAAAAAATTCTAATTATATCATCATAACTGTTCTAACTTTTCATGCAAATCAGGGATGTTTGAGCAGAAAGTCCCTGTTGATTTTGGGGGGGGGCGCTCGGGTACACTGATGGAGTAGGACGCACTCTTCTCAGCTCCGCACCTTTTCTTCCCATTTTTCAACAATTAACGCGACACCCTGCTTCTTTACTTAACTAGTCAACAGCACTACTGTTCTGCATCGACTACGATAAAGACTGGACGACATGCTGCCTAAAAAAGACGCAACACACTGCCAGAAAGCAGTAGCTGAAAACTCTGCGAGCGCTGACGCCATATTAGCAGCTATCGCTAGCCTAAAAACTTCAATGGAGAGCCGCCTTGAATCAATTGAACAATTGAATCAACTCTGTCTAAGCTCCAGGCAGATATCCGGTCATCCGAACAGCGTCTAGAGGTTATCGATGAGTCGCTTACTACAATGGACGGCCGTGTTTGGCCGTGCAGTCTGCGCTAGCCGGCCCAGCTTCGGGTAGTTCACAACAACATCACTAACACGTTCAAGTCTCCTGCTGAAGCTGAACGGTTTGCGGACTCACTGTAAACGTGACCTGGTAAAATATTTGTTCATGTTGTTGATGCGGCTGTATTGTTGAATATTCTCACTCTTCTCTTCTTATAGGTAGAGTCGCGATTCGTTCAATCATCTTTTAAATGCATCTGTGGTGATAGTTTTCTATCATTGTTTTTTTTTTGTTGTTGTTGTTGTTGCTACGACGTCTTGAAACTTTTTTTTTTCTATCGTGAAGTATTGAGAACATTTATATTATAATTTGGGACATATACAAGCTATTTTATATGTTGGTGTCTTTTTTTTTTTTTTACCCAATCAGTCGATTACTGGGTGTAACTATTGTTTTGATTAATGGAGTCTGGTGCGGAGCTGCCAGATCCGAAGGATGTTTTTTTTTTCTCGTTCTTTTTTGGTTTTTTGTGCTCCTCTTCCCGGCAGTCCCCTTAATGCACGCTGGGATGGGCCGCAGTGGTTCTTGTTCTTTTTTGCGGCCTTTTTCCTTTTGGGGTGTATGTTTCAGTGTTCTTGTTGTTAATTTTGTTTTAACTGTTGTTATGCCAGTCCTTTGTATTATTTTTCGCCAGTCCATATGTCATATCACCTCTTATTTAAATGCGGGGTTAACAGTGCTACTGGATTAGGAACATGTCCTTTGACTTTTACATCCTGGAATTGCAAGGGCTTAGGCAGAGCTTTGAAACGTGGGAAGGTTATGTCACTTTTGAAGCATTTATCTTCTGATGTAATTTTTCTTCAGGAAACTCATATTCACTCCAATGAACAGAGACGTTTAAGAGCAAATTGGGTGTCGCAGGTCTACCAGTCCACTTTCACATCTAAGGCCAGAGGTGTTGCTATACTTATACGGAAAACCACTCCATTTATATTTGGGTCCGTCGTTACTGATCCGGGTGGGAGATTTGTTTTGGTCTCTGGGTCCATTAACTCTTTTCCACTGGTTTTGCTAAATATTTATGCCCCTAATTTTGACTGTCCTGACTTCTTTTCCAAAAT
>VUQG01003726.1:5088-30316 GCA_015106755.1 Etia nguti
TTGTTTTTTTTTTTTTTTTTTTTTATTTTTTTTTATTTCCTTTTTTTTTTTTTTTTGAGGGGTTTTTTTTTTTTTTTTTGAGTCATTCAGAGGTGGACTTGCTGTTGCATTTTGGATCATCATCCTGCCATATAACCCATGTGTGCTTGAGCTTCAGGGCATGAACTAAAAGGTTCTCCTTCAGGAGTTTTTGGTAGAGAGAAGACTTTATGGGTCCAGGTCTTAAAGCAGCAAAGCAGCCCCAGGCCGTCATACTACAACCACCGTGTTTGACCACGATGATCTTTTTATGAAATAGTGTGTTAGTTTCATGCCAGATGTAACGGGACTCTGACTTCTCAAAAGTTCCGCTTTTATCTTGTCAGTCCACAGAACATTTTCCCCAAAGGTTTTGGGGCTCATAAAGATGTTTTTTGGAAGATGTGAGAGGAGCCTTTGTAATCTTTTTGGTCAGCAGTGGTTTTCACCTTGGAACTCGCGCATGGGTCTCAGTTTTGCCCTGTGTCTTTCTTATTTTTGAATCATGAACTCTGACCTTAACTAAGGTAAGTGAGGCCTACACTTCCTTTGATGTTGATGTTTTCTGGGTTCCTTAGTGACCTCCTGGATGAATCAGTGATGTGCTTTTGGAGGAATTTTGGTAGGCTGGGAAGGTTCACCGCTGTTCCAGGTTTTCCCCACTTGTGGATAATGGCTCTCCCTGTAGTTCATTGGAGTCCCAAAGCCTTAGAAACCCTTTTCAGACTGATAGAGGTCACATTTTCTTTCTTTACATCATGGCATCTAGAAAATCTTGAAAAAGGGAAGGGGGCAAATTTTTTTTCATGGCACTGTAGCTTTGTTTAAATATGTCACAAGCCAGCAGAGACATATTTTTCATGTTTTATTAATGCTTTGCGTTTGTTGTTTTTGTCATTTTTTTTGTCCATAATCTCAGTGGTGGACACATAATTTAAATCTATTTTAATTTAATCTTGAATAAACCTATACTGAAGCTGCTTGTTTACTGTTTTCACATATTTTTACTTGAAGGACAAAATCAGGAGGCTGCTGGACGGTGCCTGCAATCAACTGAAAGTCAGTCTACTAAAGTCGGCCTGCAGAAAGATCTTGAAAACAGTAAAAAACAAGTTGATTGACGCCTTGGCCAACGACGAGTCTGCCAAGACCATATGCACTAATCTGAAACTCTGCAAGCCCACCTTGTTATAGCTACAGCTACAGCGGACTGAAGAACTTGTGATGCTTCAACTGCTTGTGTTAATAACATAAGCCTGTGTTCATATTTTCTTGCTTACGACCTCCCAATAAAAACACGTATTTTTACTGTGTTGTCATTAGTTTTCTTATACATATACTTATTATGAGACTCATATTCTGTCAACTATAGACTATATGAAAATTAAAATAGTTGCTTTTGAGTGTGCAAACTGGAAGCATATTGCCTAATTAGTCATCATCATAAAGCATGACTGTCTTCTGTAACTACTAAGCTATTAACAAAGCAATTGATTCTATTGATTAGAATTAGAAAGTCTTATTTGACTTACTATCTTATTTTACTCATAATGTGTCCTGTTTACTTGCAACAACTAAAACGACATATGTAAATAATGTCAATTCTTATACATAATTAACCCACACAGGTTCCACTGGGAAGTTGCCTCATCTTCTCCAAAACCTCTGTTACACAGAAGTAATGAGGTGCGCGGGTTTTATTCTTGGAGATTTGCTTTTATTACTATCAGTAAGCAGCTAGTGAGCTTCAATTAGCAGCTAGTAAACCTGTGTACTGCAAATGCTGCAGTTCTTTGAGCCTCTGACTTTAAGAGTTCTCTCTCAGCTATGATGTCTAACAGAAATTCGAAAGTCTACTTTAGAAACTGTGAGTCACCTCACTTGACCAAGGTGCGATTATAAGGTCACACGTTGCCTTACAGGAAGTTATTAACTTATAGGCAGGTTGAGAAAATGTGCCTGCACAGTTACAGTTACCTCAGTCCAAAGTCAGTATTGTTTTTTCTTTATATATGACCACAAAACTTGCACAAAACTCAAATCCATATTCATGGATCAGTACACTGCATATTAAAGATTTAAAGCGAGATTTATGGACACATAAATTTATAGCATGATGGAATTATTGATTTTCAGGGGTTTTAACAATAAGGCAGGGACACTGTGACACACTTAAGCCATAAAAGGATGACTTTGCTCTAATTGTGGACAACACATTAATTGTTCTTTAGTGGGTGGGCCCGGTGGCATGTGACTTTCTGACAATGTGGTACCCAAACCACAAATTTGTTCTCACATGTGGTGTGAATTTTACGCCTTGCAATAAGGTGTGTGTGCAGCCCATGCACCTTTAACTGTGTAAAAGCAGCCATAACTACAGATACATGCATTATCTCTCTCTGGCTGCAATGGAGACGTCTTCACTCCTCTTTCTGTGCCTTGTGGCAGCATTTTCAGGTGTGTACCGTAACATTTGTTTGCATGAGAATGCATACAAAATGCCAAATCACTGACTTGACTTGATGATTTAAAGTGTGATTAAAGATTTCTGTTTGTTTGAATCGCAGTCCGTGCTGTCCATGGACGGACCTTTCAGCTCAGCATCAATGATGAAGAGGACGTGGACATGGAAATCTCGATGGGGGCAAGTTGGGTTAATGTTAATATTAAAGAATTGGGGTTACACTTTATCAGTCCATCTTTAGATATCAGGAGTCACACTTTGCAGTCTTTGTCAAAAGCTTTTTCATGTCAAATTCATTGTTCAACAACAATCACTGGATTAGAAATGAGAAAAAGGAATATCTGCAAAACAAATGAATTTTGTTCATTTGTAACACAATGTGAGGAGAAATCTGACTTCTGAAACCCAACTATGCTGATATTTTGAAGTTAACCACACACTAAACAAGTCCAAGAAAACCATAACATTGCATGGTATTTAACGGGCTTGCCGAAGAAATTAGTGTACCAGTGTATCCACCAGATATCCAGAAACATGTCTCTAAGTAGGATAAATTTCCTGAATGGCTTATCAAACAAGTTTTGCACTGGGGCTGGAGACTATCCCAGCTAATACTGGGTAAGAGGGTACACTGTGATCGGGTAGCCACTCACAGCGATGGCACAGAGACACACACAACCATTCACTCGCACAGCCGCATCTACGGCTTATTGATTAGAGTCACCAATAAATCTAACATGTTTGGACGTTTCTTATATTTGCAGCTTCCAGGAAAGTGCTGGGCTTGCAAGTGGATTTTAAACAAGGTGAAGAAACTTGCAGGACCAAACGCCACTGCAGAGGTAAAATATCTGATAGAGTACCAGCAGCTGTTAACGGCATCATTCAGTCAGAGCAGTAATGCAAGTTTCACTTTCACAGAGTCTGAAGTCAAAGTTGCTCTCTGTCTGCGATGGTATTGGACTCTTAAAATCACTGTGCCGCAAATTTGTGAAGGGCCACCTTGGAGAATTAGTTGAGGAACTCACAACCACTGATGATGTGAGGACCATCTGTGTCAACGTGGGAGCATGCAAGTAAGTTCCCAGGGGTTCATTTTTCAGATGATTCAGATTAGTCACTTTGTAGTGACTTTAACTTTAGATGTTAAGTGTAAAACACAGAGACCAACTTCAGCATGCGAACATGCCTTAGCACCATAATGAAAACCATGATACTGCAACCCTGATTTTACACCACTGATAGCTATTACATTTTCTGTATGTGTGCTTTCCTGATTTTCTCTCTTTAGGTCAAAGGAGTTGGAGCTGCTCTTTTATGCAGAGAATGGAGGCCCACTTATTGACGTTAAGGAGCTTGACTGACTTTAGATGTATAAATAAACATTGAAAAAAATCGTAGTAATCACTGAGAAGAATTAGCTCCAGTAATCATCACTTTTCTCCTTCAGGTTTGTTTCCAAACTGCATTAACTTGCCTTTATTTCCTTTGCAATGCAATGGGTTTTTTTTTTTATTCTTCTGTCTGTATCTGTGCACAACAACACAAATAAACAGCTGAAATGATTACACTCACTCTGTTTTACTGTTGCATTTTACCAAACCTTAATAAAACCTCAATTTCAAAGTAGACGCTCTGATCAGAGATATGAATGTTAGCATTGCCACTATAAAGCAGAAGCACCCCCAGCTTTTTCAAGTTAACTCATATATGTAAGTGTCTTGTGGTTCTTGTGGTGGCACTTCTTTGAATTGTTTAATGGCTTAAACCCACGCTGTTTCCTGTCCTCAGAGGGAAATATTAACAGCAACAAAATTAAAGCAGCTTTTTCGATGGGGTAAGGGTAAGGTGGTAAAATACATTGGACTGGTTGCGTGTGTGGGTGGAAGGTTTCATGAAGCATAATATTTGGTGGTTATACCTCACATTTTAGAGTCACAAATTTGCCAAAGAAAATCAAAGAAGTTGTCATGTAAGTAATTAAAATGAGCACTTTTCAAAATAAACAGCAACAACAAAATACCAGAACATTACACCCCCCCCCAAAAAAAAAAACATTGATCAAACGCAAGTCTAAAAAGATGAGCTGTAAGCTGTTTTTTCAAAGACACTGCCGAGGCCACAGATCTCAAGCACAAGTCTGGGGCCCAGTTTTACAAAAGCTCTGTGGATTGAGCTGGTTAGATATGAGGTCAAAATGAGTACTTTAAGAGAAGAGGCGTCATATCCCCTCCTTTCAGGGAGAGGGTCAAGAAGACTTACTGACTGATTAGACTAGATTGGCACATAAGGGGAACAAAAATACTAACAAATCATCAAACAACAAAGAAAAAAAAACAACTGTTAGTTTAAAAGTCCCATTAAATAAATAATACTCAACAGAACACTAAGCAAACAGGCAACTCAAAAGTCAAAAATGGTAAATGGCCTGTATTTGTATAGCGCTTTACTTAGTCCCTAAGGACTCCAAAGCGCTTTACACTACATTCAGTCATTCACCCATTCACACACGCATTCACACACAAAGAAAATATACAACATTTAAGATAAATTACTTAATTCTTGCGCCTATGACAGAGCTGCACTTGGTATGGCCTGATCAGCACCGCCTGTTTATTACAGTTGTTCTCTCTTCCTGATGCCAGCATCCCTCAGCAGCCCAGGATTCCCTGATGGAAGATTCAGCAAATGAGGCGAGTGGATCAAGGCTTTGCATTAGCTCATGTACAAATCTGTCAGGGATTTGTACAATTTGAAGGACTTCAATTTTTTCTTCATTAAGTTTAATCACTCTTGTATTAGTGTGATTAAAATCTATTTGAATGGCATTAACTCATCTGTAATGACTTGCAGTATGCCAAAATACAGCTGAGGAGTACACTTTACAGACAAGGTTCATTTTTCAGAACCTTTGAAACGTTAGTGGTAACATCTGTGTCATCAACACTTATCAAAGCAGTAGTACTGGGGAATATTGAAAGAGTATCACGCTAATCATAAATGCTTATGATTCACTGTCAGTAAGACAGAAACAAAGAATGGACCCATCATCATCATCATTGACGCATATCTCCTACCCCCCTGCATTTAAGTAACCAAAGCCACAACAGACAAGCAACTAAAAAAGAAAATGCCTTACCCTCTGTTTATTGGGTGAATAAACAACATAAAGTGTTATTTTATGGTGGGTTTTGTAGAAATTTGCCTCTATAGTTCCATTCAATTCAATTTTATTTATACAGCGCCAAATCACAACAACAGTTGCCCCAAGGGGCTTCATATTATAAGGTAGACCCCACAATAATCCATACAGAGAAAAGCCCAACAATCATATGACCCCATATGAGCAAGCACTTTGGCGACAGTGGGAAGCAAAAACTCACTTTTAACAGAAAGAAATTTCTGGCAGAACCAGGCTCTATAGTGTTTTCTTAATTTCTGACTCCTGCTTGATTAGTAAGAGTAGATTAAAAGACTTATAATGAGCTGTTTTTCAGGTCCTCCTTTCACACATCAGCACACTCCAGAGCACATGACTTACTACGGTGACTCATCATGCAACTCAGACTTAGATCGATACCTGGCATCTCTGAAGTTCTTATGGTGCAGACGATCCCACAACAGTGAGGCTCCCGTTATTATCAACACCATGTGCTGAGTCAAAGGTCAGTGCAAGCTGTGACATCAGTGAAACAATGTAGGGGATTTTAAATACACTAATGAAAAAAAAACATTGTCTGAATGTGTGTCTATTCACAGGATTTGGATTCCAGCTGCTGGTTGATTGGATCCGTTTCTTCCCAGTTTCACTTCCCGGTTTCACTTGTTGTCCAGCTCAGTGACAGCTTTTGAGCCATACACTGTAAACCCCTGAGGAATTTTGGCTCTGACATCGTTGCCTAGGCCTGGACCCTGGCACTTAACCTTGGTACTGTCCACTGTGTCACTGATTGGCACAGAGAATGGACTACCTGCTCAGACAAAACATGAGGGAAAATTAGGAAAAATATTTAAGGCCCCTCTGTTTAACAACAAGAGATGGAGTACATTTCAAAACTATACACTTAACATGTGCCTGGATAAAGAACATTAAATTCTAAAACTCACAACTACTTTTTTTTAGCTGTGGATGGTTTATCTGCTGCCTCTGATCAGATCAGAATTTTCATTTTCTCTGCTTTGTCTAACCTCTGCAGAGTCTCTGTCAAGAAAGAAATATCTGTAAGCATAGTACAGTGTCTCCAAAGCGCAGGGAGGTCTACAAGGCCATTTATGAGACCATCAACTGTGGGGAGAAACCCTTACAAGAAACCAAGGTGGGTGCCACACGTTGGCTCTCCATTGAACCTGTGGTTTGACAAACTTTGGACCTGTGAGATGAGCTTAGGCTGCATTTTGCAGTCACCAAGTCCAGTCGACACTGCTACATTGCTGAAGTTTTATACTCCATGTACAATGATCCTCAAAAAATCTTGTGTATCACTTTTCTGAAGTCAGTGCTGGGAGAGGTACAGACCGCCATCAAGGCTTTTGAGGGAGAACAGGCAGATCCTCTTTAACTACTTTACAGCTTGGTTAGCCTGATCAAGTCTGTGAGCAGCAGGGTGCTGAATCCACTGGCAAATGTTGTTATACTCAAAGAGCCAATTGAGGGATACATCAGATCCAAACCATACCTCGGTTACCTTTTTGAGTCAAAAGCAGCCGAGTTGCACCTTGTGCCTGAGGGTGGAAAAAAATGTCAGAAAGCGGTGTGTAGCCTTCACCATATCCCTCACTGATAAGCTGAGGGTGAGACCGCCGGACAACACTGAAGCATTGCAGTACATGTCAGTTTTCAATATGGAGGAAAGTCTAAAGCACAACAAGACCCCTGGAGAAATAGAAAAAAAACAAAAAACAATGGGCTTCTGGAGTGAGATTTGGAAGTACAGGGATGCAGCTGATATCAACCCGTTTTAAGAACTTGCCATGGCTGCTGTGTCTGCGTTGTCCTTGCCACACTCAAATGCTGAAGTTGACAGAGTATTCAGGCAGACGAGTGTGGTAAAAAGCAAACTTAGAAATCAGATCATTTTTTTCCACATTGCCACTGTTTTTTCCTATTGTCTGTTTTTGATTGCTAATGTAGTTTGTTAACAATGTTATGGTTACAAAATGTTCCTCTTTTACCGTTACTTCTTCTGTAACAACTCATATCTCCTAACACCTAGAGACATGAGTCAGGACATGTGCCATTATATCTTCAGACACTCCTGACGCTCACGGTGAAAGAAGTTTTTTGATACCTTTTACCGTTTTCCAATGAATTTCAAACTCTGGAAATGAAGCCATTTTCTCTCTGGTCATATCTCCTAGATGGATTTCCTTAGAGACCCGACACTGCCTTGATTGTTCACCAAAGCCTGCTGATTCTTACAGTGAAAGAATGATATCGATAGCTCATGTACTTTGAGTTACAGAAGGTTTTGTAGTAGCGAAGGCGTTCGCGGTAGCGAAAGCCATCACCTTTTTTGCCTCTTTTCAGCAGACCATTGCAGTTACATGGCAGTCACCCGGCATTTTCGCAGGAAATGCTACTTTTCTACTTTCTTTTTTTGGTGGATACGCTAGTGCTTACAGGTAAGACCATTGAAATGCCCACAACTTATAGAGTGCCAGCGAGTGTCAGTAATGTTCCCGAGGATGAAATCAACCCCTTTTATGGGCAGCGAGGAGAGGACAGCGACCTTACCAACTCCACTGAAAACAGAGGAAGTGATATGAATATTGTGCAAAGGTGCAGACACGAAAATCATTCCGATACCCTGGACCACAACACTTGACTGACAGGATGACTCGACAGACAAAGGTAAAATACCCCCTCGAATGATAGACTCAAAAAGAACTCCCTTCTCCCGTGCAAACCCGATACATTGACCATTAGACTTTTTGTGATTCCTGAACTTTTGTCGGTAGGCCTCAGGTACAAGCTCATAAACACAAAAGATGGACTCTTTCAGTACATCGTATTTCATGCTATTTTCGATAGAGAGAGATGACAACCTCCTGTGCTTTGCCCACTAGCTTGCATTGCAGTAGCACAGCCCACATTTCTTTTGGCCATTCTAGTGCTGTTGCAATCCTTTCAAAAGCATTAAAGTAGGAATCAACTTCTGTCTCTAAATGTTGGCACCAAAGCAATATTTTTGCTCACATCAAACCTACAGGTGTTACCAGATAAATGTGAAGGATCTGAAGTAACCGGTGAGCTGGGTGAAGATTGGCTTTGTGAAAGCCTCATTGCTTCCACCTCTAGCCGTTTTAACTTTACTTCCTTCTCAGCTTCAATTTCCAGCTGACGTATCTGAAGTTTGAGGTCGAACTCAGCCTTACGTGCTTACTCCCTTTCCTGCGCCTCCAGCCGAAGGTGAGCTAGGTGCACCTTAAGTCTAGCATGTCCGTTAGACCCACTGAAGTCTGGGGACACAGGATCAAAACGAGGTAGAGTGGGAGGCTCCTTAGGCTCCACCAGGACATTTGGGGGAGTTGCTATAGCACCAACCTCCTCCTTCAAAGGTTGGACACCTTGCTCAAGAGAAGGAATGTTATCACCACAAACATCAGAACTTGTCAAGATTTTCAACTCAACTAATGGTTGTAAGATAGTACTCTTAATTTCTTTTTTCGCACTATATTTCTTTACTGGAATATGAAAGTGTGCCACAATACTCAACAAGTCATCTTTACGACATAACTCAAACTTCTCAGAACTCGGAGCATGAATGAAATCTTGTAAGTCGAAATCCATACTTAAATACAAGGCAGTAACATTGTACCGAACATCAGAGTTGTCTACGGCTCCGGAAAATAGCTCCCGGACAAGCCCCCACTTGTGTTACGCCTTCTCGAGGGCAGGAGGGGGTAACACAACAACTCCAGAAACTCAGTACAAGTGTTATACGCTGAGTCAAGTTTAATGACAGCTTTCTCACAAAAACAATGACCCAAATTCATACAAAAATGTGGGGGAGAAAGGGACAGTTAGGTTGTGCCAAAAAAACCCACCAAAAAAGACAAAACCAAAACTTAGCTGAGCTCTTACCCTAGAAAAACAAGGAGGGAAAAAAAAAATCCTAATCCTCAACTCAAAACAAGCTCAAAAATTACATGGGTTGCACCAACCTACTTACCTAATGTTTCTAACAGAAAAGATTCTATGCGAGTAAGTGTATGGGGTCCCCAGACTTACCTTGTCCTCTTTACTCCCACCACAAACCTCAAACAAAAGTTTTTTCATTCAGTTTTTTTTTAAAGCACTAAATCACAACAACAGTCAGTAAGATAAAGACCCTACACTAATACAGAGAAAACCCCAACAATCAGATGAGCCTCTACAAGCAAGCACTTGATGATAGTGGATGGAAAAACTCCCTTTTAATAGGAAGAACCTCTGGCAGAATCAGGGAGGGGCAGACATCTCCTGCAACCAGCTGGGGGGTGAAGGCAGGGAGACAGGACACACTGTAAAAGAGAGCCAGAGATTAATAATAACTAATACATTTGGGAGAAGAAGAAATCTCATCTTTTCTAAACTGATGCAGCATCTTCCCCTCTGTCATCTGGGAATCTCCTGAGCTTTATCATTGAAATGGAGGTAAAGGTTCCCTTGCTTGTACACTTGTACACACGACAGACCAAAATGATGCCAAAGCAAGGCAAGTTGTGGTGTCACCTTTAGTCGAGGATGAAAATGGTGAAAATGTGTGTTCCATTTTTCTGCTGTATGTTCAGTAAAAAGAAGTTTTAATTTTGGTGCAGAAATGTCATCATAAATTACACAGATTGATAAGGTATTCTGGATCTAATTGTTGGCCATACTAACCAGCTCTCTGGACTAAAAAGGCTCAGATACCCCACACAGTGCACATAGTGTGTATGTGATGGGGCTAAAATTAAAGTTAACGTTAAATTACAGATTAACGTCACTCTTCATTTGAAAACCAAAGTATGTCTCTCTCCAAGTTCTTGCTCTGCTACATTAGCAAATTGCCAGTGAGTCATTTTCGGTGTGTGGGCAGCCACACTGTGTGCCAGCCGAAGTAGGGTTGACAGTCTGTTTGTTCCCACAATTCCACACACTTCCTGTTTCCTGTTTAGCTCCCAACCTTATCTCAAACTATAAATTTAGTACTCTGCGTGAGACTGTGTGTATTTAGGCTTTTGCCTCCCTTGATTAGATTAGCAAAGGTTAAAATAAATTAGCCAAACAGTGCAAACAATGACCTCACTAGCACGCAGCTTTTGGCTTGTCTGTGTGATCTTTTGTTAAACTTATTTAAGGAATGGTGAGTGCGTTGTGCAGTTCTTTGTAGTCTGTCTGATGCCTTTTTTTGGTATGTTTGAACGTATGTGAGGTGTTGTAAAATGATAGGATGCACCACTGGTTTGTTATGATGAATATCCTTGGGCCAAAAGAGGACAGGCAGACTGCCAGACACTTCCCTCTACAATTAGACTACACTGGCCACAACACACACAAAACATACACACCCTGGATACGTGCTGCAGTTACTTTTTATCTAAATCCTCACTTGTAGTATAAATACACCGCCACACACAAATGTAGATACTAATCTGAGGTCTGAAATTTTCAAGTTAAGCTTTATCTCTTCATGCCATTAAAACAAAATTTTAGGGCACCTTCAGTTTCTGGACTGCTGGAGCTAAGCAGCAAAAAAGTTAAAATGCAGATGTTATGATTAGTGGGGTCATACTGCACGATTTGGTATCAATCAAATACATTTAAAAAGTAAATGCAGGGCCAGTATTGCCAACTACTGATATGAATGCATTTAATGACCAAATAACTGACTGTGATTTTTGCTTCCCATTGTTAACACATTGTTAACACAACAGAATGCATTTTTCAAAATTTTTCAGCTTTTGAAAATTTTACATTCCAGTTTTTTGTTTTTTGGCTGGCCTGGAAATGACGCTGGATCAGCTTAATGTGCATTTAAAATAAATTGCCTTGTCTTGACTTGAGTTAACAGAAATGGAGTGTTATATTTAGATGTTTTCACATTACATTTTTGAGGCGATTGTTTTCAGTTCCATTGAAGTAAGTAATGCAACACATTTCAGTGGTGTGAATGTCTAAAGGAAATCATCTCCTAAAGTAAGACCTGTGATTACCAATCACACTCTATAAATTAACATTAACTAATACTGAAGATCCAAGTCATGTGTGAAACATCAATTTCACCACTATATGAGCTACCTGGTTATTATTTGCCTCTGAGAAAGGGATCTGCCAGTGGCTTCTGCCTCTGTGCCAGAGGTCTGGGTCTGTCTAAAAGATTTTCCTCCTTTTCCTCTTTTTTTCTCTTCACTCTGAGTTCTCTTGTTCATGTTTTCTTGTAAATTGTTGATGTTGCCACAGTAACAAATAACCTTCATACAGATGTCACTGCAGCATTCATGTGTCTGCTCAGCGTTGCTCAGTCATGTTACGGCACAACAACAAAAAACAGCAGAGGAGGAAAAGAAGAAAGGTCTGCATGGAGATGTGAGAGTGTTTGCACAGACGTGTTGACTTTTTGATGAAACTGGAGCAACACATGCAAGGTAGAAGAGAGAAGCCAAACTGTTGATCCCATCATTTCATATCAATTTGATATCAATGCTAATGTTGGTATTGATATTTTGGATTCATTCACCCACCCCTAGTAATCTCACATGATGTGCATAGTTATAGCGAAGGTGGTCCATCACTGGCAACTTGTCAGTGAGCAGGGTCACTACTGAGAAGACAAATTTACTCAAACCACAGTCCTTTCCTAGCCCAGACCAAGAAGATTTCAGTACGAAAACCTAACCAAATAGTTTTTTGTTCTTAAACCAAACCAATGAGTTATGTGTAAGATAAAGGTCATGATGGGACATCAACCAGCGTCTCCTGTCTGGCCATCCAACCACCTCAACAAAGATTTTGCACTTCTTTTAAACATGATTATTATCTTTCAGCAGCCAGTATAGCTGCGGCCAGAGCTTTAAAGCAACAACACTAAAGGATAGCTTGTGCATGCTGGACAGACTGTGTTGGGCCAATTTATAATATCAGCTAGCTATGTTGTTTAAACACAGCTTCTTATAAGAACACCAGTAACTATTAATGAGTGACCATTAATAACATCATGTAAGCACTTTTTTCTACCTAAACATAAACTATTGCTGCTATATGTCATGCAGTAAAGTAATGCTTTTCTGGAGAAGTGTTTTATTAAAAAAATGTGAATTTACATGAACAAGATCATCAGATATAAAAATTGCCAGCATGAGATTTCACTGTGTAACAGGAGCACATAACTGTGAATTTCCCAGGTGTGTGCTTTGTGCTTGTACTGACAGAAGTATACTTTGGTCAAATGTGTATTTTTCTGCAGGTGTGTGCATGGGTGGATCTGAATGTGTGAGTTGTATTCATTAAATTTGGCCTGGTTAGTTTGTGCATGATGTATGTGTGCGTTTGTGGAATGCAGACTGCCACCAGAGCCCAGATTTACTGGCGGAAACACACTGCCAAGAGCAGGAGTGGTCAGATTAATCACTTGTCTGTGTGTTTACAGTTGCAGCCATTGTAGAAGTTGCCCTTAGATGCAAAACTGCTCTGAGAAAACAAATTGTTTCTATTAGGTTTTAATGCATCTTTCGCAAATGTTCTGCAGTCATTCCAAATTTGTGTATTTTGGTTTGTCTCGCAGTTTAACTTTTCCATAATGCCATTGATTTAACACAGAATATTAATTCCAATTGCCTTTTTTTTCAAGTTGTCACTTTACTTTGTGACATAGTTTCAATATCTGTGTAGATGTTCTGCATATGTAAGAAGTAGTGCTTTATGCAGTATTTTTCCATCCTTTCACCAAATATTTTGATGCAAATTGTGAGGTGGTCAGAAATCAAAAAGAATACAGTTGTGTGCAAACCCTGAACTGGAGTATTATCAATGCAATCCTGCCATATTATAAGGAAGGATCTAAGGAATCACAATTAATTATGCGGCATTACTACAAGCCCAGACATACAGTGCATTTTCATGGCATTATCACATTATTTTTACCTCTACAAACATTTGCACACTCCTGTGTTTTAATGATGACGATGAGGGAAGGTAGATGTGCTAATGGACAGTTTTTAGAAAAGACAATGAAATTCATTTTGCAAAGATTCATGAACATTTTTAATTTTTAATTATTATTATTTATTTTTTTGCAGAAGTTTCTTTTTAAAGATAGAAGCAATGAGGCATGGCCTGCAAGAGTAGCCAGTGTAAATGTGTGTGTGTGTGTGTGTGGTTTGTGGGTGTGGCTGACTTACTTTGAATGTGTATGCAAACCAGAAGTGAGCATATTCTGTAGTTATACATCCACCGCTACCCTGCCTGTGTGTGTATGTGTGCACGCACTCTGATCAGCAGTATATTTTGCTGGATCACTTAAACACTTGAACCACCCACAGTCACACCTGTGGTAACAGGAAATTTGATGAGTTTGCCAAAGATGTGGAGATTGTAAACTCACTGTTTGACCTTCTTGGTATTTTTTTTGTTGCTCTTTTCCACTCACTTCTGCTTCTCAAACGCTGGTCTTAGATCAGAGTGGCTGTAAACCAACAAATAAGTTACTAATTTTAAATATTTGTTTCCTTAGAACTGAAAATAAAAGTTGCAGCACAGTGACAGTGTAATCAAATGATGTATATATTACATATGCACTATAATAATTACCATCATACATCAGTTTCAGGTCTAAAACAAACACATATATTAGGCAGCTTATGTCAGTTGTTATGCATGTTAAGAAGAAGCAGACACCGTATATCCATAAAATCCTTTTTTAATGTCTTTTCTGCAAAGTGACAGACGTATATCTGATGTCTCTGTGTGCATGAGTAGGTTAAAATAGTGATGTTTGACCTTCAGCTCTCTAATGATGCTGAAGTTGACTAAAAGTCTGTGATAATTAATTATAAATAGCCATTTTTATCTAAATTATTGCATTTACAATCAGCTGTGATGTTCCTGCTTCTGTTTACAGTTTGGCTCACATTCACAGCAGTGGCCGTGTTGTTGGCTGTTTTGAACTGTGATTACAGGGCTGCAGCAACAATTTATATACAACTGAGAGTTTGCTGGTGTGGAGGAGATAGCAGGAGAGAGAGAGAGAGGGAGAGAGCAATGAGAGGAAGCAGAAGGGGAGGAGGAGGGAGCTCAAACTGAAGCGTGAAAGTTAAAGAATGAGCAAAGTTACTGTGTGATTACACAGTGGAGGATGTTTGCTACCTGTGTGTGTAAATGTGTATGTGGCCTCCACAACACCTCCATGGCAATGAGAACATCACAGTGTTCACATCAGCTTAATTGATTCTCACTTTTTTATTAAGCTAATGTAGTAGGAATGTCGTGTGTGTGTGTGTGTGTGTGTGTTTTTGTGTTGTGTGTGTGTATTTCTAAGGTAAAATGTCATTAAAATAAGTGAGTACCTCTGAAATTATATTAAGCATTACTTGAAGTATGTTTGTGGAATTAATCTGGTGTGTTTGTGTGTTTATGAAAGAGCCCCATGTGTTTCTTGTAAGAACTTTTCCACCAGTTAATTCCCTGGAATAAAGTGTATTTGCAGTAAATTTGGTGTGTTTGCGCGCACGCATCGGTGAGTGTATATGTGTGTGTACTAGGTGCGGTTTACTAATGCTGGGTAAATCAGTCAGACATAATTTTGGCAAACTCTATACCACACAGAAATTCACACAAACACTGTGTGTGAAGGATCCCTGAACAGTTTGCACTCACACTGTCAGTCTGTCATTTATGTTGTTTTGTTTGGCCTTAAGGAAGTGAAAACCGTAGAAAAATATTAAATTACCATGCAATAGAATGAAAACAAGCTTCTTTAACATGTGTCATATTTTGAGGCAGAGCAAGTTCATCTAACTTTAGTTCAATTGCATTTTTTTCTTTTGTTAATAAGTGCAGTTGGTAATTAAAAATCAGGTAACACTTCATAAGATTGTCAGTTTATTCACTATACAACCGGCTAAATGTGCAAAACTGGGAATTACCTTACCTTTAAAAGGCTGTCTTCTTTAAAGAGATTCCTATGGTTCCACAGTCCCATGAGAACCTGTTGTTTTGTATACTGGAATTTGAAATTTATTAGATTTCAATTAGACCATTTTTAGCAATCAGTTATCAAAATTATTGATGGTCTTTTTTAGTAGTGATGTTTATTTCTTTATTATTACCTTAGTTAGGTCATAGTTTGGAAGCCATAGTGGTTTAAAACTAAAGTCTTTAACTGAAGAATGAAAGTGTAAAAGTTTTATGCAGGCATTTTTGAATGCTTGTGGCTTTTGGTGAGAAAAGGGGGCTGTCTGAACTCCTGTTTTCAAGAATAAAGTCTCTTTTGTTTTTAATCAGTGGGAATCAAAATACTTTGCGTTTCCTCCCTTTCCTTCTTTCCTGCCGGAGATGTGGCAAGGTGAAATGTATCTTTAGCAGGGGAAGTTAAGTGGATGAGTAGGAGGACAAATGGTGGTTTACCATAGTACATTTAATAAACACATGCTCACCGAGCCAGAGCTGCTGCGGCCTCTAAAAGGAAGCCAAACAGGTGCATATATGGAAGGCAAAGAAGAAGGTAGGAGGAATGGAGAGAGACAAAGAAACAAAAAATAAAACAGGTGGACAAATATACAAAATGGAAAAAATGGAGTAGCCATGAGAAAAGGAGGGAGGCTTGAATCGAGGATTAAAAAAGAGAAAGAAAGAATGGATTAATAATAAAAGAAAACACCACCAAAGAAAAGTAAAAGATGAGGGAGAAACCAGAGGGTAAAAGGTGGTGGGCAAAGGAGGAAATGAGATTTAAGGATAGGAGAAAGAAGGAAGGAGCACACTCAAACACGTCTCCCTCGCTGATGAGGATCATGTGATATGCTTGAATGCATCAGAACATTTCCTACATGGATGTTATTGTGAGACTGTGTTTTGAAGTTCTGTTTCCAGGCTGAAGAATACATTTCTCTTTTTACTGCGGTTGTTTGTTTTCATGGTAGCATTTTTTTTTATAACAGACTAGTTATGATGTCACAGTTTTCCCATGTTAATCACGTGCGTGGTGTATGTGTAATGCTTTTCCATTGCTGCGTTTTATTGTGCGTAAATATGTGAGTATGAAAGACTCTTTCAAGATTTAATTTGTAGGCACTCAAGTGGTTTTGTGTACATGTTGTAAAGTCTACCTGTATATACAGTGTGGTGTCCCTCAGATCCTCAGGGGTCTTTCAGCTTGGTTGGGAGGTCGAGGAAGAGGGTGTCTGTGTGCAGGGTTTCCCCCAGCAGGGTGCTCTGTCTGTGGCTAGCCAGCCTGGGTGTTGCCCCTTCCTCTCTCCGCTTTGCAAGAGTGACAAGGAAAACACCCAGCGCCCTGAAATATGAAAAGCTCTCAAAATATCTGTAAATATTTTGATAATTTGTTTCAAGAGAAGCCAAGGTCACAGCCATGCTGGTTCTGCTCTTTCCATTTATATTTCACATGGTGGGAGTTTCACTGATGCTGTCACCCAGGAGAGAGTTAGTGTGGGGGCACTGGCAGGATAAGCTGTAAATTTAACATCTGTGAGGTGAAATATTAGAAATACAAGGGTTCTTAATGGGTTCATGCCCATGTCACAGACTACCAAAAAAACAAAACAAAGAATTACTAAATGAGATACTGAAATAAACAACAATGATCTCCTCAGATATGATGTAGAGATGGCAGCAGCCATGATGGATTTTGATAATATATTGTCAGGTGGAACTTGGCACCTATCCTTGGTGCCTTTCCCTTTATCGTCACTTGTTATGCAGTATTGCAAAGGTGGGAGCAGAAAACACAGACAGTCCAATTGCTGCAGTCCATCAGTCCCATTCCCGTGAATGAGATATCTCAGAAATGCCTTGAGGGAATTTTATAACATCTGGCACAAACATCAACTTGAACTCAAGGATAAAATTTCTAGAATTTGGTAGTCAAAGACTGCAACTTAAGAAAAAGCCTTTTTGTCCATAAATTAAAGATTCGGGCACTTGAGAAATAAAATCACCCAGAAATGTAATAGGATAGTTTCAATGTGATATTCATAATGTTCTGAAAAAAATATAGTTTTCACCATAACTCAGAAACAGAAGGGGAAATTGTGATTGTATAGCTCTTCTGTGCTGCACGTTTGATGATTTGTGCAAAGCATTCGTGTTTTAGAGTTTGTTGCACACATTTTTATTTGAAACATACCGTCATTGCTTCACAAACCATGTGAACCCATACAAATCATGTAGCTACTTTGTTCAAGTTTTATTTAGATATATTTCTATCATAAATCAAAATTTGCCTCAGGAAACTTCTCCCATTACCAAAAAATGATATAAGCTACCACTTGACTGGTTGGTTCAGGCATGCAGCTGCAAAGTTGTAATTCTAGTTTTAGTGTTAGTCTCTGTAATATTAAACATCTCTGCCACTTGGATAAACTTGTTGAGAATAGATCCAATCCAACAGATTGCTTTAGAGCAAATGGGAAAAAAACCCACTATGATACAGTGTTATTGTTTCAGATCAAACTGGCTTTTAGCGTTACTGTTGATGCCAAATAGTTGGGAAAAAAATTACCTTGTGAAACAGTTTAACCTCTTAATGCAGGGACTGTAAAGATACTGTGCAGCCCAATTTTTGGAAAACGTGGGCATGAGGAAGAACAGACTGTACAAGACAGAAGAAAGCTGTCATCTTCACTCTCCACTAGATTTAAGAAAAATATTATTTTTAAAATGTTCCATTATACACCAACTTTAATATTTTCTCAGTATAACAAGAACACTGTTCCTCTGTGGGGACTGCTAAAATTATACATTTAGAAAGACTCCTGATTATCACTTTATCCACTGTATACCATCTTTTTCTTTGGAACCTTAATAAAAAGACTGAGTGACAAAATAATTATTTAATATCTAAAACCTGTGAGATTCTGGTTACAAATTTAATGGTTTCTTCTGTAACTACATATTATTTCTGTGTTTCTGGGTTGAACAATAAGTAAGAAAGCTCACGTTTCACCACCCCGTTACGTTCACAGTGTGAACGTGTGTGTGTCAGTGTGCAGGGCTGGATCAGACTGGCCATTTTCAAACGCACGTGTTAATAAATGCATACTGGCCATATTTTTAGCTGCGTAAGTGGCATGAGTGTATCTATGTAGAGGACTGTGCTTATAGAAAGGATTTTGAAAGTGTCTTACCTGTTTCTTTGCCTAATCTGGGCAAATCATTAAATTCAGTGAAAGAATCCTCCTGTTGGCAAAATTTTAGCTGCATCGTTGCTCAAAGACATATCTGACGGAACAATCTTTTTCTATCACTCTATCACTTCTCTTGCCTATGGCGTGCCACAAGATTCTATTTTGGGCCCTTACGGTTTATAGCTGCTCCCTTTTCAGCACATTTGGAGCACTTTTAAGGACGTTCATTCAGCTTAGGACCCAAGTTGCAGATATTTTATAGGTTCTTAGGCTCTATTAAAAGTTAGGTAGCAGACAATTTTCTCTCACTTAATAATGAAACAACAGAAGTCCTTGTTTGTGCCACTGACAGACTTGTGTCTAAGGTAATGGAAACCCTAGGTTCCCTTCCCACTTTTGCTAGATCTTATGTCAGGAACAAGGTCGCTGAACGTTAATGGACTCTTTTTTTTTTCACTTTCAAAATATTTTAGGTTTTAGGTTTACTTTTGGGTTGCTATTTGTTGTTATGTTTTCAGCACTCTGTCATAAAGCACTTGAAAGGATGTATATATGTAAAATTTTTACTTTATTCTACTTTCTAGTGTCTACTAGCAGCCATGGTAGGACCAAGGATTTGCCATTCAGCACATTGGGCAGGACTAATGCTGTTGACAAGCTGTTGTCAAGCTTTGTCAAGCAATGTGGTGCAGCATGGCCTGTTCTCACTTGTTTTTGGAAACACCAAGGAATGGCAAACAAATGCATCGTGAATCATTTTTAGCTTGCTCCACTCCAATCTCAAGACCCGCTGAAGCGAGTGTATTTGAAATGATGAAATTTGGGTGGATATGTTAGTCTCTAGTGACTGGAAAATCACCCCCACCGGAAATAAGTTTGTATTGAGTCAATGTTAGACTGCAGATGGAAACAGTGTGTAAGGAGTTGACAGTTCTGGTTGATATCAGTCTAGAACTGTGCATAATTTTAGGTATACATGTCTATGCAGTACTTTCTGACAGAAAGAAGTCCTGATCTCAATGCAATCCAGTCATTTTACACATCATTGCAAAGAGAAAGAGATCCACAGGACTTTGGCGTGATCTCCAGTTACCTTGAAAATCTATGTGCAAGTGTAGAGTTGATAAAGTTTGATAGGAGTAGGGTGGTATGAATATGAAAGTAAAGTCTAAAATGATTTAGGTTATTTCTCTTTGTTTCACATGTAAAAATGAACTAAACACGTTCTTGTGGCACTATTTTTGTGAGCTGACTGTGTGTGTAGATGGTATCCACCTTATATATACTGTGCATGTGGGTATTTGTGTGTGTGGGTGTTCAAACACTCTTCAGGGATGAACTGTTTTGTCTCAGAGCAGAACAATGGGCAGAACAAAACATCAAAGCCAACACATACAAACACTACATTTTGCATCCTATGTTTTTGGAGTGTTTGTGTTCACATATGCAAATTGTCGTCATCCTTGTGTGTATGGGTCATAACATATGTTCATACGAGATGTGTCGCAAACTGAGCTTATGCGTGTGTGTGTGTGTGTGTGTGTGGGTGTGTGTGTGTGAGTTGTAAATGCTCTTTCTGATGTGGTTGGCTGTATTTAAGGCAGAGTGCAGAGAGTGCCGAGGAAGTTGACGGAGGCGTGTATGTGTGGATCTGTGTGTTTGTGTGAATCAGTCTGTGTTTGCGAGGGACAGAGAGGAAGAGATTTTATGTCACCACCAGACTTGGAAAACTCCATGTCCTTTTGTATCAGGCCAAAAAACTGGTTCTTCGGCCTGGCCACTGTATATTTTTCTGTACATTATGTGTGTGTTTGTGTGTGGATGTGTGTGTGCCTGCATGCTGGTTAGTGGCAGGGCGTAGCTGAGCAGAGAGAAAATATCTTAGCCGACCACGGGAATGAACCCACCCACTATACCACACCCAGAGAGAGAGAGCAAGCAGTGGAAGCAGCAGCCTCAGTCAGTCTTGCTCTCTCTCTCTCTCTATAAATCTTTGTCTCTCATTTCTTTTTTTTCTCTCTTTTATTGTCTCATTTTAAAAACACGGATTACCATCTTCCTCTCTGTCTGTGTCTCTTCCTTAATTCATACTGTTATTACACAAACCTCAGCATTTCCCTTTCTTTTCCAGTTTTCTTTCCTTTAACTCTGCTCTGGTTTTTTGCTCAGATAACAAATGTACTAATTCCATATTAATAATAGCTGTGAGGGTCTAAATTCTTAACTGATGTGCAAATAAATAAAGTAGAATAAAGTAGCTTAGGCAGTTTATGCCATTTTGAACTGAGTCAAATCTTGAAACTAGTTTGTGTGACATGCCCTGTGACCTATCTGACAACATATGTGTCCATTGCCATAGCAGATGTCTCAATTTGAAGTAAGAATAGTACTTTTAATCCCACCTGTTGCCTGGTTAATGATCTCCATTAACAATTTAATGGCAATATGACATAGGCACTATGCAACCTTTCTTATATAGAAAATTACCATAATACAACCAGGTCCTCCTTAAGTCAAGTCAACTACTACAAAGAGAAGCAGTGCATGTGAGTTGCATTCATTGGTGCATACTAACTCAGATCAACTGTAATGTGTTGACAGTCTGTCTGTGTTTATAAATTAGGCAGTGATTATTTGCAAACCTTCACCAATCTGTCTGCGACTGGTTGCAGTCAATCTGAGTCAGACTGCAAGTGGAAATAATTTGCTTCCCACCTTGTGACCTGTGGAATTGCCTTGTGATAGAAAGTGGTTGCCAAGAGGTTGAGAGTGCAATGCAATCACTGGACAACCACCTATTTTTTCTAGTCCCAAGGAGGTTGGCCTTTTCTTTTTACTTCTTTATTTAAACTAAAACTATTATGCTCAATAAATGATTTATAGGGATTAAGATTTTAAACACAGGTTCACTACTCCTTTGTCTGTTTGAGTAATATTTATAGCAATATCCTCCATCATCACCGTGAATAACAGTCTGCAGTAATAGCCGGTCTGTGTCCGTGTATAAATGACCAGTTTCTCATAAATATGTGTTCTTTTTTTTTTGTGCAAAGACATTTTGTGTTTGTGTGTGTAGTGCTCCATGGGAGGTGTAGTGTATGGCTCAGTCTTAGCTGAGCTGTCAGTGGTCTGCAAATACACACATACACCCACCAATGGAAAGGCCTGTTGTGCTTCAACAGCACATTCCACACCAAGAATAGTATTAAACACTGCCTGTCCGGCTGCTGTCAAACTCCTTCTCTCTCTCGCTGACTTCTCATGGCTCATAGTCTGCTTTTTGCTTGTCCAGTAGAAAAATTATGTTCAAATCATAAAATGAAGCTGATTCTGACCAAAGTAGTTTTACATGATACTGTTTTTCTCATACTGAATGTTGATGAATCCCCTCATTTTAACCAATGTCTGTAATATACCATCTTAGCTTTTTCCCCCTCACTTTAAGCAAATTTTCTTCTTATTGAAAAAGTTTGAACATCAGGTGGGAGGGGCTTTTGTGCTCATAAGCAGAGCAGTATATTAGCGATATCCACACTTTATGACATCCAAAAGATGCAAGAGTAGAGAAAGTTACCTTGAAATTGAGGGTTTAGAGCAATCTGAATCCTGACCGTTTGGCTCATAGGAGATACTTGCACAGACAGAAGCATACAAAAGAAAATAAGGAAAAACAAAATTTTACCCTTCTAAAGAGGAAATAAATTAGTGCACCATGTGTAAGTCAGTAAATCTGTTTTAGTGTTTAGTATATTTTTGTATGTTCTGGCTTATATTTTTAAATGATTTTTCTGTCTTTTTCTGTCTTATATGTGTCGCGTTTCTCATGTGTCTCACACTGTCATTTCCCCACAATGCCGACCACACAGCTTTGTTTTTAAACTTCACATAATCCTGTTGTGTCCCATTCTACCACCTTGTCTGGACTGTGCAAAAGCGCACACACACGGGCACACTTACAAATGCACACTTGTTGAAACACACTCCACCACAGATCCAATCAGTCAGCGCTTGGCCCTCTCTTTCATACACACTCTGCTGAGTGGATTCTGTAAATCAGCAGGTTTGTGCTGCACTGTCCTACATGCTGACGGGGTCGGGATGCGGGCGATCTGTGCGGCCTCCTGTATTTTGACTACGGCTGCCTGCAGATGAATGCAGAGTCGTGATCCATCGCTAACATGTGAACCCAGGCAGAACATGTGGGCTTTGAACATGGTGCAGATAGCGTCACTCCCCTTGTCTAATCAACACACTGACTTTTGTTGCTGTGGTTTTTGTTTTTGTTCCATGAGGAACAAACAAGTGTTGCATTCTAAACTCCGGTGGTGAAGCGCATTAATGTACAGAAAGCTGTGTCATTCAGAACCTCATTAGGCAGGGTAGTCAAGGCACTTTAGTTTTAGCAAGCACAATACTACAACCCGGTTCCCACAAAAAGGAACCTATAACTTCTGTGTACACTCAAGCTCAAAACTACTTACAGTGTGTGCATCGGTAACCCTTTGTCTAATTTGCTGTTGCTTATGAAGGACAAAACGCACTAACACTAGTGACGTGCCGTATGCATCAAAACGCCTGCACCCATTTTCACCTATGCAGATGATTTAAACCCATTACTGATCTTTCTGTATTTGCCATGCATTTAACTTTGTTCCTTTTTTTATCTTTAATAAATCCACTAAAGATCTTTTAAGTTGGTTTTAAAGAATGAAAAGGCTAAGAAAAAAGCACTAAAGAAAATGACTTTATATTCCAAAAAGGTTCACCTTCCTGTTCTATACCAGCTATGTAGAGCACTGAAAGCTGCCCAGTACCATCCAGCAGCTTCCCTGCAGCAGCTGGGTGTTCACAGAGTGTTGCTCATTCAGTTTTCCCATCCACAGTTTATCATGGGATTTAAACTGGCAACCACAAACCCAAATCTGAGTAATATGTGTACAAAAAAATGATTTCATGACACAAGAATAATCATGCAGCCGAGGTTAGTTACCACAATGGACCAATAAACAGACTTTGTTCAAATTAAGACGTTCCAAAAAGAATTTGGAAATATGGAAACCCAAACTAGGGTTGGAGGGGACGCGCCACTGCATACCTTAGTTACATAGGACCTACTAAAAAACCACACAAAGGCAATCATGTCATTAAGGAACCTAGTTTCTGCATTATTTCTTTTTTTTTTCTCGCAGAAAAGTGTGTTCTCTAAAATGAAACACCTCCTCAGTAATTTGGTAGAATACTATTAAAATAGATTTTTTTCCCCTAATGACCATTCACTCTAACCAATGATGTGCAATACAAGAAATATATTACCCCTAGTTTCCTGCCAAACAGGTCCCATCCAGACACAGCTGTAGCAGATTCACATGGGGTTAAAAAAAGGCTGTGCTTGTTTAAGTTCTGACAAAAACCACCAGGCTTTCCAGGTAGCTCGTGTCCCATGCGAAAAGGGCTTAGCGTCACTTCGATCCTCGCGGCTATGAGTGATGTAGAGTACAGGTTTCTTCATTGTTTAGTCTGCACACTTCCACTTTGTTAGTTTGTTGAAGTAGCAGACTGACAAGATGTGACCTGACCCCTTTAGATTTCCATAGAGGAGGGGAGCTGACTTCTTGTCTTACAACGTCAATGTTTATCAACTCCTTGCTACTGCTCCCTCGAGGATCTGGCTTTACACACACTTTTATTTCCTGCTTTGAGAGTACAAATGAAAACCTAAGACGGGACGGTGGTTTTCATGAGAGCTGGGAAATGGTTTTGACATACAAATGCTTGGAAGGTTTCCACAGATTTGCTTGCTCTATTTTTAAAGTGTTACAAAGAAGTTTTATGCTTCAGATTACATGAAAGTATCCTCTGTCGTTGCTGTCACAACTCATACTGACTATGGCTTCCGGTTCATTAACATTTTTGTAAGACCTGCTTTTTTGTGAATACTGAAAAGAGACTCAACAACACTTGCATCAGAAAACTGAAAGCACGCTTTAAAAGATGAAATGATTCAAGATGGCAGATGAACAAAGTAACAAATAAACAGCACTAAATCTAGTTTAGTCGAACTTTAACGAATAAAGTGTTGTGACAGTGAAGCATACATGATAACAGGAGTAAACTGTAAGATGCATGCAAAATCATTTTTAGGGAACTGTCCATTCAGCACCACAAACTATAACAGAAGCAAAATGAAGTGGCATGTTGGTCATTATTAGCTGTTAGCTTTTATACAAGTATGGACACAAGTGATGTTTAAGACGTAACAACAAATCGCACCACAGAACTACAGAAGATATGTTTTGGGTCATTTGGAAAGTTTTATCTTTATCTTCCCAACTTAGACTTACTGTATCTGAGCTGCACTTTAAAAAAAAAAAAAAAAAAAAAAAAAAAAAAAAAAAAAAAAAAATTTTAAATTTTTTTTTTTTAAAA